>SEYY01024859.1:217500-220000 GCA_009176605.1 Armadillidium nasatum | reverse complement strand
TTTTTATTGCCCCAATTTGAAAGCAGAGAATCAAGAGTTAGAGAGAAGTTAAAGAAATCACCAGTAGAGCGATATAAGATCAGAGATAAGATTTGAAAAATCAGGTATTTATAATATTTTCCTAATATGGATAGATTCGAAAATTTTAGAAATAACGGAAGTTAAATAAATAGGAGTATAGAGAGATGGCTGAGAGGGGTCCCCCGTTGAAATCATTTATAGTGATGATTTCAGAGAAAGGAGAAGAAGGAAGAATGTGCTCTATTTTCTAGTTTATAAATAGATGAAGAATTTTTCACTGTTAGTAGAAATAGGAGATAAATAGACAGAAAAAAAATAAATTTAATAGTAAAATTGCAAGAGAGCTTAAGACATAAAGTAGAGAATTCAGAAGACTCCAAATTAGAGACACGAGAACAGACAACATCGTTGCCCACCTATAGAGACAGTAGGTGGTTATCGAATAAGGTTTGCTGTCAACGCAAACAAGCATATGAGTTTCGGTTCAAAACAAGAGATGAGGTTTAGGAGAAGAGAGGTAGTATTCAACAAAGGGTAAATTAAAAAAAGAACGCGAATGTTGCTGAAATTAATGTAAAAAGAAGACCGTTCTACTGGCAATTCGGATGCCAAATCTTGGTGCCACCATTACCATCGTCGGAGACCGTCAACTCCCAAGTGATGATGGGGTGAGAGGAGCATGAGATTCCGTCCCTCCAAGAATCTAAGAGGCCGCTTCATGCTTTGCTATTTTTCAATTTTAAAACGCAAAGTTTTTCTAAGTTTGTGGGAACATGTGAAGAATATTGTAGAGAGGTAATGCCAGCATTGGCACTCCAATATGAGACAAAGGTATACTGGAGACCCTTTGAGAAGGTGAAACGCTAATAGGAACGAACCATAGGGCAACGGAGTGAAACGGAATGGTCAAGCCAGTCCTATCACTACACGGGATATGCCCAGGGGGGGGTACCTGCCATCACTTCGGACGGCGCTACTTCCTCCCATATATATATATATATATAAAATATATAATAATATATATATATATATATAATATATATATATATATATATATATATATATATATATATATATATATATATATATATATATATATATATATATATATATATATATATATATATATATATATATATATATATATATATATATATATATATATATATATATATATATATATATATATATATATATATATATATTATAGCAATTAATTTAATATAAAAAAAAATAATAGAACGGAAGATTAAAAATGTTAAATAATTTTATAAATTATAAAAACCAAAATTAGAAATAATAAGTTTTACAAATTCTTAAACACTTATAAATCAAACTTAAAAGTCTATTATATTATCAATCGTTTGTCTTATCTTCTTCTTTCTCTTCTTTGGCTTTGTGTAAGTAGTTTAAAACGGCCCGACGAGATTAGAGGATTTCTAATATTACCTCTTCTAAAGATTAATTTCAACCAGAGGCTTCATGATTACTTTTTGGCATGACTTGTTGGAGGTCTTTTTTTTTTATCCTTCTAATGAAATTGAGTAATGAAAATAAGTTTATCTTTATATATATATCTATATATTATATATATATATATATATATATATATATATATATATATATATATATATATATATATATATATATATATATATATATATATATATATATATATATGAAAGGTGCTGTCCTCGAGATGAGACATGTTGGTATTCATTGTTTTCCATTGGGCTGAGAAGCACTGTTTTTTAGGTTCGTCCCTTCAAGCATCTTGCAGAAAACAGAGAATAAATCCAGCAAACTTTTGACTATACTGTATTTGCTTAATTTTAAAGCAAAATAGGCATTCTGTCTCAAACCTTTTACATACCATACATCTTAAACCTCATATAAACTTACTCATTCGCTTTACAATTTAAAGTTTTAGGATAGTGATAAATCGTGAGCTTCGAACATGAACCTAGTTGCAGAATTCAAAAACCTTTCTTCTTTTCCTCACCCTATAAACTCTTTCGTCTCACTACTTGAAGTTATTTTCCACATAATTATACCTTTTACAAAACATACAATTGAAGCCTTTTCGTGTGCTTATTTTTTATTTTTTATTTATTTATTTATTTATTTTTTATTTATTTAAGGCTCATTCTCTAAACATGTGTTCTGAGAAACCTTCAAAAAATTTTCACTCCGCCCCTGTTATTTGAAATGCATTTGAGAATCGTTCTTCTTTGAATTAACTATTAATGTCATATACAGAGATATGATTACACTGCTGTAATAGTTCTGTTTGAAAATATGGAGTATATCGCTCTTTGCCTTTACCTTCTCAATCTAACTGATTCTCTTATTTAGTGAGAGGAAAAATGTAATCCTTCTAAGAAGCACTAAATGGAAAGTATATACCAAGCCTATTAAAGACAGAAAAAGTCTTGAGTTCGCTTTTTCAAAAATGTTGAAGTTGTGAACATGTGAATAA
>SEYY01024859.1:202500-210000 GCA_009176605.1 Armadillidium nasatum | reverse complement strand
GTCTGAAGATTGACTTTCAGGGATTGCCTATAAATAGATGTAGCTTTGAAGATTCATTGAGTGAGAGGGATGAGGAAGAGATTGATGATACTTCTGTAGTTGATAGGAGCTTAAGGGTGTGTTGACATATAGCGAAATAATATGTCAAAAATCCGATGTATTTGACTTAAAAGTAGTTTTACGAGCGATAGAGAAAAATTAAAAGTAAATTATGAACGGAATAAGAAAACACCTTTTTAAATTACATTTAAAATTTCAAAGTATAATTTCAACTGAATATGACTGAATCAGGAAAAAAAAACTGAATTATTCAGATTTTTTTTTTTTTTTAAATAGAAATATTAAAAAATATAGATTTAATAAAATATTTTAGTGATGACAAAAATTAAAAAAAAAAATAAAAAATAAAAAAAAAAGATTTAAAATCTGACTTTTAATTAAGTAAAACCAGAAATGAGACACTTCTGTTTCATAATTGGGACGAAAATGATGAGAGGCTAATTTGAGACAATTATTTTCTTATTATAACATTCTAAAACATCTAGGAATAAATACTACATTCCGGAACAGAAGGCTAATTGTTGATATTATCATTATATTTACAATAATAATTGCAATAATAGTATTAATGAAAAATTATTTTTATTTATTATTTTTATTATTATTATTATTATTATTATCATTATTATTATTATTATTATTATTATTATTATTATTATTATTATTATTATCATTATTATTTTATTATTATTATTATTATTATTATCATTATTATCATTATTACTAATTATCATTTTTATTATTTTTATTATTATTCTCATTATTTATTATTATCATTATTAATATTATAATTACTTTTATATATTATTATTCGTCATTATTATTATTTTATTATTATTACATTATTATTATTATTATTATTATTATTATTATTATTATTATTATTATTATTATTATTATTATTATTATTACTATTATGATTTTTATTATTTTTATTATTATTGTCATTATTATTATTATTATTATTATTATTATTATTATTATTATTATTATTATTATTATTATTATTGTCATTTTATTATATATTATTATTATTATCTATTTATTATTATTATTATTATTATTATTATTATTATTATTATTATTATTAATACTCTAAGCGACGGATTTTATAAGATAGCATCTTTAAAGCGACGATAAGAAGCACCTCGTAATATTGGCAAGTTTATTAGAGTTGATAGTAATGAAGTCTTTTCAAAATTTAAGGTCAAAATGGTCGTAAATTTAATGGCAACTCAAATGAACTTTTATAAGAAATTCTTTAATAAATTAATAGCTATTTTTTTTTAATTAAAAATTTACTTCCAGTCACCATTACTGTTATTTATTTTTATTTTTTATGTATACTCTTAGTTAGGTCAGATATTTTTTTTTTTATTACTCGTTGTTACAAACTTTCTTAGATGCTAAATTTAATAATAATAATAATAATAATAATAATAATAATAATAATAATAATAATAATAATAATAATAATAATAATAATGATAATAATAATAATAATAATAATAATAATAATAATAATAATAATAATAATAATAATAATAATAATAATAATAATAATAATAATAATAATAATAATAATAATAATAATAATAATAATAATAATAATAATAATAATAATAATAATAATAATAATAATAAAAGTTCCATTCCATAAATTTTATTCAGAGAAAATACATTTTACGGGTTTACAGTATTAGAGTAGGTATTATACTATCAATTACAATTATAATAATAAAGTAGTAGTTGTTTAGTTCTCTAAAGAGGGGCTTCTAAGGAGATACCCCATTGGTTTTCATTAAGCCACACAGCTGCATATAATATAACAAAATTATTAATAATACTTAATTATGATACAAAAGTATTATAAAAATAGCAACAATGATAATGATAATAACAGTACTAATGCTAACCAAAATAAGTCAAACCTTGATAGGAACTTTCAGTAACATTAGTAATAATAATAATAAAAATAATAATATAGATAGTAATAATAATATTGGTAATAAAAATAATAATCAAAATAATTACAATGATAATAATAATAATTATACCAATGATAATAATAATAATAATGATAATAAAAACATTAATAAGACCTATTGTATTAATTTCTAAACTAATTTCTATTAAAGATATTTAAAAAAAATATCAATAGTAATGATAAAAACAATAATAGTAAATAGTTATAATAATAGTAAAAATAATAAAAATAATAATGATAATTTCAATAATGCTAATCAAAGCAGTAGTTATAATAATAATACCATTTACAGTAGTAATAATAGTAAATATAATACTGTATTACTGCTATAGAATAACGTCACTTGTATTTTAGTAATATCTATACAACATAAAAATAATAAAAATAAGAAAAATAATAATAATGATATAATAATAATAATAATAATAATAATAATAATAATAATAATAATAATAATAATAATAATAATAATAATAATAAAAAAAAAAAAAAAAAAAAAAAAAAAAAAAAAAAAAAAAAAAAAAAAAAAAAAAAAAAATATATATATATATATATATATATATATATATATATATATATATATATATATATATATTATATATATATATAATATATATATATATATATATATATATATATATAACTAAGGTTTTCCATATTCACTTTTTAATTCTTCTGAATTTCCCACCTTTAAAATTTCATCTCTTTACTGCTCTTTTCGCACAAGTGGCCAACTGGCTCCAGATAATCTTTAAATTAAGATTTCCAAAGCTTCTATTATTCTACGCCAGTCATTCTCAACGTGGTCGAAATCGTTCTCATTGTGGCAAAATTTGAGTTAAGGGAGAGAATAGTTGCATTTTAGAGAGATTTTTCTTTAAAAGTATAAAATAATTTACTGTCTATGAACATTATTTATAAATTAAAGTATGCAAGTTTGTGCTTTAATGAAGGGATTTATTCCAAATTCATGATATTTTCGTTTGTGTGACATAAACATGAATTTTTATAAAGCAACTGATTACAAGCATTGATTAATACAAGCTTATTGTAAAGAGTGGTCTATAAACGTATTCTGAAGCTTTTACTTAAAATCAGGAATTTTTTGGAACCAGTTTGCAGAAGAAACAAATCAACAGTTCGCTCTTAATTAAAAATTGCGCAGAACATTTAAATTATCCTTGAAAAAAAACTGAATAGCCAATTTTCAGATTGATTTTCTTTTGAAGTTCAGAAATGGGTGGATCTTTTTGACTGTGATATAGAATCTGTTAATGAAAACATCTAAGAAGGACGCATTTAACTAAAATAAAATAGTGAATGTAAATTCAAATTTGAAAAGCCGGAACACTGAATTGTTCCAGTCGAGTAAAACAAATAGTTCTATGTAAATATGTGGATAAATTAGATAAACTAGATTTACACTTTCCATCTCCTTACTTAGCTTAATGTGACTTTAGAGGAGTTAATAAAATATCGACTAAAGAAGGAAACTGAATTCATACATTCAAGAGAAGGAATTGAAGACCAAAACTCACAAATGTCAATCTAAATATTGAGAATGTGGCACAAAGGTAGTAAACACTAATTGATAAGCAAAGTAAGTAACAATGTCATTTCAGTTTCATTAAGGATTTTTTTTTGGGGGGGACAATAGCATTAAAAATTAATTAAAAAATGTGATACAGGAAAAATTTCACACCAGTTAATCAATAAATTTGATTGCAATTTTTGCTAGTTTATTTTCAGTGTGTTTAAGGGACATGCAGTAGTTTTTATGGCATGAAAATGATGCAGAAATCATCAATGAATTTACCAGAGTAGGGAAATATCAAATTATACTCAAGATAAAGAACTGAAATACTCCCCGCCCATACATAACAGTTGAAAATGGCAGTTCAGACGAAGTTGGAATGGTAGAAGAAGGAGGTGTTCAAATGCACGCAGAGAACGACAGGAAAAGGAATTAAAAAACCTTATGTAGAGAAGAATGGATTTCGAAAAAGAAAATTTAGAAAAGAAAAAAGTGTGACACTCAAACTCCTTTTAACACTTTTTATATACTATAGAGCCTGAGTAAATAGTTCACCGAAGTGTCAAGTAGCTGAAAATTAAGAGTCAGGGAGAGCAGAAAGAAGATCATTCCTTGTAGGTTGTTTATTATGGGAGCCACGCTGGCCATCAGAAGAAAAATTAAATTTTTAAAAATATTTTTAGATCTTCTGTTAATTAAGGATAATTTAATAATTTTGAAGCTAGAGCTATTAAACGATTGCTGGGAAATTGAAATAGTCCTTTTTTTCTGCGTTGATTGAATAAACGTATGAACAGGTGCCAATTCAGGGTGTTTGGAATCCTAAACTTTGGTAACCACAGGGAGGAATACCGTCAGTATTGTCATCCTTTTACAAAAAGCTCAAAAGGATGTAAAAATCACACCTCTCGAAGAAATTACAATAGTAGACATGTGAAAAAGGATTTATAGTTTCGAGATTGTTTAAAATAAAAATCTACAAATGTTTAAGAAAAGAGTTCAGCTTTAGTTGAAGCTAAGACTGCGGTAGTTAGTTTAGAAGATAGAATAGGGAACAAAGAGGAATCAACTAAGTTAGAATTAACATCCATTGGAATATGTTAAAATAATCATAAAGAAGAACCCAAAAAGTTATTGCATTTCTATGGAGAAAATGTTTGTTCGAAAACTAAGAATATAGACGTTTCTTGAACGATTCCAGAAAGAGATATTACATGTAGTATACCCAATCAAATTACATGTTCAATTAAACATTTATCATTTATATCAATATTTTAATGAAATAAATAACTTAAAAGTGAAGATTTTTCCCTTCACCCTCTTTCAGTAGCTCATATAATGTTTCCTTCAAGTCAGTCATATAAATATCATATATATTATGATGCAGATTTATTTGTTTAAAAAGCGGAAATGCTCTTATCTTTATTTTACTTTTATAAGAAACTCAGTATCATTATGATATAAAAATTTTATTTCCTAATCCTTCACAAGCGCTCACAAATAAAATGCTTCAAAATTAGAAGTTATTTCATTCTAACTTCTCATTTTACAATACAAGTTACTTCTCTCCACAAGCTTTTAAACTTCTCTAAATTTAATTCATTACGTTAATCCTTTGTAACTTTATCTCAATCATACTTTCCTATCAAGTGTTATTTCATTATTCTATTCTTCATCATAACATAATTTTTCTTGGATTTGTCTAAAATTATTAATTTGTTCTTGTTTTGTTAAAATTAAATTTTGAGCAGAGTGCCTCATGATCTCTAGAATATTGAGGAAACAATATAGTAACTGTCCAACAAATTTTTGTGCAGAATGCTCCCAAAAC
The DNA here is from genome assembly GCA_009176605.1 of Armadillidium nasatum. Classification (NCBI taxonomy): domain Eukaryota; kingdom Metazoa; phylum Arthropoda; class Malacostraca; order Isopoda; family Armadillidiidae; genus Armadillidium; species Armadillidium nasatum. The sequence goes on along the minus strand of SEYY01024859.1, from coordinate 204,588 downwards.
TTTAGAGTATTGAGGAGATAATGTAGTAACTGTCTGATAATTTCTTTGGTAGAGTACCCCAAAAACTGCAGAGTATTGAGGAAACAAAATAGTAACTGTCTGACAATTCTTTGGTAGAATTCCCCAACAGCTCTTTAGTTTTGAGAAGACAATAGCAACTATCTGCCAATTTCTTTGGTAGAGTACCCCATAAACCCTAAAGTATGGAGGCGACTATATAGTAATTGTCTAACAATTTCTTTGGCAGAGTGCCCCAAAATTTCTAAGTATTGAGGAAACAATATATTAACTGTCTAACAATTTCTTTGATAGAGTACCCCAAAAACTCTAGAGTATTGAGGAGATACTATAGTAACTGTTTGACAATTTATTTTGAAGAGTACTCCAAATACTCAATAGTATTGATGAGACAATATAATATCTGTCTGACAATTTTTTGGTAGAGTTTTCCATAAACTCTATACTACTGAGGAGACAATATAGTAACAGTCTGACAATTGTTTTGGTAGACATTACAAAAAATCTCTAGAGTAATGAGGAAACAAACAACTACCTGACATTTTCTTTGTTAGAGTACCTCAAAAACTTTATAGTATTGAGGAAACAATATAGTGACTCTCTGACAATTCTTTTTCAGAGTACCCCAAAAACCCAAGAGTATTGAAAAGACAATATAGTAACTGTCTGACAATTTCTATGGTAGAGTATCCCATAAACTCTAGTGTATTGAGGAACATATATAGGAACTATCTGACATTTCTTTGGTAGAGAACTCCAAAACTCTAGAGTACTGAGGAGACAATATTGTACCTGTCTGACAATTCTTTGGTAGAGTACCCCATAAATTCTAGAGTATTGAGGAGACAGTGTAGTAACTGTCTGAGAATTTCTTTTGCAAAATACCCCAAAATCTCTAGAGTATTGAGGAGACACTATAGTAACTGTTTGGCAATTTATTTTGAAATACTACCCCAAAAACTCATAGTATTGAGGAAACGAGATAGTTTCTGTCTGATAATTTTTTTGGCAGAGTACCCCATAAACTCTATAGTACTGAGGAGACAATATAGTAACAGTCTGACAATTTCTTTGGTAGAGATTACTAAAAGCTCTAGAGTATTGAGGAAACAATATAGTAACTGTAATATAGTAATCTTTGGTAGAATTCCTCAAAAACTTTATAATATTGAGGAAACAATATAGTGACTGTCTCCCAATTCTTTGATAGAGTACCCCAAAAACTCTAGAGTATTGAGGAAACAATATAGCAACTGTCTGACAAATTCTTTTTCAGAGTACCCAAAAACCTCTTGAGTAATGAAAAAACAATATAGTAACTGTTTGACAAATTCTTTGGTAGAGTACCCCATAATCACTAGAGTATTGAGGAACAATATAGAGTCTGTCTGACAATTTTTTGTGCAGACTGAAATATTTCTGAGATTATAAAGTTGTCTCAAATACATAATTTGACCACTCAGAATTGTATATTTTTTATGGCAATTTTTTATTCAATAATTTATTTTTATTCAAGAAATTATGAAAAAAAATTAATTATCCTGAAAGGATAAAAAAGGATTTTGGAATTTTTCTTAACTTTTTAACCTTTTTTTATTCACAATTTGTATTGTTTGTTGTTTTTATTGATCTTTTTAAAACAATGAAAAAATTTTCTACTTCTTTAAAATCAAGATTTAAATAACTGCGTAAATTTTCATATAACTTTGAGATCCACCCTTAAACGAAGGTAAATTCAGAAACTTCTTTTCAGGTCTCCACCTTAAAAAACAACATCAACAAGAATAATAATAATAATAATAATAATAATAATAATAATAATAATAATAATAATAATAATAATAATAATAATAATAATAATAATAATAATAATAATAATAATAATAATAATAATAATAATAATGATAATAATAATAATAACAATAATAATAATAATAATAATAATAATAATAATGATAATAATAATAATAATAATAATAATAATAATAATAACAATAATAATAATAATAACAATAATATTACTACTACTAATAATAATTATAATAATAGCAATAATATTAAAACTAACTG
>SEYY01024859.1:170000-172500 GCA_009176605.1 Armadillidium nasatum | reverse complement strand
TCTGGCACAAAGCTTTAATTTCCGAACTTCCTTCTTTCGGAATATAACCTTTTCTCTGATTTTTTTACTGGTAATTCTATAGCAGCTGTGGTAGACGGCCATCGTTTTTCCTTAAAATCTATAATTAGTGGTGATTCTCAAGGATCTGTACTATCCCTAACACTTTTTATGCTCTTCATTAATGACCTTCTCTCTATTACTTCATTTCCTATCTACTCCAATGCTGATGACTCCACCCTTCATTACTCTTTTCAATTTGAAAGGAGTCCCTCCCAACAACAGTTAATAAACACAAGGAAGGTAACCCTTGAGAGGCTAGCCTCTGATCTTTCTTGCATTTCAAATTAGGGCAGAGAAAACAAGGTCGTTTCAATGCCACCAAAACTCAATTCCTCCACTCCCTACTCGACACAATCTTCCACACAACTATGATATCTTCTCCGAAAACACTTAAATCAAGCCTTCATCTCTCCTTAATATTCTTGTTGTTTCTTTTTCTCTTGATCTTTCTTGGATAGATTATATTATCTCTCTTTTTAAACAAACTTCTAGGAGGTTGAGTGTTCTGAAGCTCCTTCAGTAATTCTTCACTCCACCCCAGTTGCTTGTTTTCTATAGGTATATTGTACACCCCTCTAAGGAGTATGCTTCACACATCTGAAGTGGTTACACTCATATATATATATATATATATATATATATATATATATATATATATATATATATATATATATATATATATATATATATATATATATATATATATATATATATATATATAAATTATTTTCGTTAATTTCCTTTCTTTATTAAAGTATAAATAATAATCATAGCAGTAATAATAATAATATAATTATTATTAATATTATTTATTATTTTTATTTTTTTTTTTTTTTTTTTAATTTTTTTTTTTTTTTTTTATATTAATTATTATTATTATTATTATTATTATTATCATTATTATCATTATTATTATTATTATTATTATTATTATTATTATTATTATTATTATTATTATTATTATTATTAATAATATTGTTTTTATTGTTTTGCTATAATCATTATTTTTATTTTTATAACTATTATTAATATCCTTATTACTATAAATCTTTACAATCATTATATTATTATTATTATTATTATTATTATTATTATTATTATTATTATTATTATTATTATTATATTATTATTATTATTATTATTATTATTATTATTATTATTATTATTATTATTATTATTATTATTATTATTATTATTATTTTTTTTTTTATTATTATTATTATAATTTATTATTATTATTATTATTATTATTATTATTATTATTATTATTATATTATTATTATTATTATTATTTTTATTATTATTATTATTATTATTATTATTATTATTATTATTATTATTATTATTATTATTATTTAGTTATTAAATTAATTAAAATATATATATATATATATATATATATATATATATATATATATATATATATATATATATATATATATATATATATATATATATATATATATATATATATATATATATATATATATATATATATATATATATTAAACATTGATACTCAAAAGGAAGCCACAGTGTTCTCCCCCTAGCAGCCTTTTCAGAGAACTGGACAGTCACAATATTATTATAATGATGACTATTGATTTTAACAATATAGGACCTACTGTTAAACTGTAAACCTGTAAATGTACCATTTCCTGAATAAAGTTTGTGAATTGTGAATCATTTTTATTATTATTAATATCAATATTATTATTATTATTATTATTATTATTATTATTATTATTATTACTATTATTATTATTATTATTATTATTATTATTATTATTATTATTATTATTATTATTATTATTATTATTATTATTATTATTATCGTAGTTGTCATTATTATTACTATTATTAGTATGATTCCATTTATCTCTAAGAATTTGTTTTTTAAATTAAATATAATTAAATAACATCCCAAACATTGGAAAAATTAATCCGGAGGCAACAGTTGTATACAATATTGCAATTTAAAAAATAATAATATTTAAGCAATATTACATATGCTTTCAAATTTACTGTATATATATATATATATATATATATATATATATATATATATATATATATATATATATATATATATATATATATATATATATATATATATATATATATATATATATATATATATATATATAGTATATATAAACTTATGTAAATATGTTTTTGAGAGTTTTATGAATTTAAAAAGCTACATATTATGGTATTTTTAATCGGCTCTCTTGAGAAATGTCTACACAAATCTTTTTAAATTTTCGAGATTGGTCAAAGCTACTTGAGAGAGAGAGAGAGAGAGAGAGAGAGAGAGAGAGAGAGAGAGAGAGAGAGAGAGAGAGAGAGAGAGAGAGAGAGAGAGAGAGAGAGAGAGAGAGAGAGAGAAAGTAGAAACATGACATTAAATTTTTATTAAGAGTGCAAACGAAAAAGATTT
>SEYY01024859.1:147500-162500 GCA_009176605.1 Armadillidium nasatum | reverse complement strand
ATGTGTTAGATTGTATTTGCATGTCATATTACATTTAAATAATAAGATATCACTTTTAAGTAATATTTGAACATTCATCAATTCCTATTTTTTTAATGTTAAAGTGCTAAGAGCAAAGCCAAATTATTATCATTTCCGTGCGAAGAAACACGGCTTCCTTAAACGTCATCTTCAGGTGGGTGACAGGTGAGCCAGGTGTTTCTTTCATAAAGGTTAATTGGCAAAATTTCTCAGTTCCTTGTAAAATTAAAGTAAATATTTTTTCTTTTCAGTGATTCGCGAGGTGACAATCTTTTAAATATATTTAGGAATCAAGAATAAGATTAGAGTCCGTTGATACAATGGATTAATAAGGTTTGTGTGTTTTTTTGTTAGTGTTTGTTTTTGTGTGGTAAGAGAGAAAAAAAATTTACTGTTAGTTCTCAGGAACTAATTTCTATAGCTCTAGTTCTTTTTCTTTTTTTTTTCCTTCTTCTTCTTCTTCAATTATTATTTCGATTTCTTACAAAAATTATAATACAGTAAAGCTTGTGCGGAAACTTCGGCAAACACTCCAACGTTTGAATTTTTAGTCATGGACGTACAAAAGCAATACTTATGTATGAAATTCATCCTGAATTTCAGAAATAACAAATGTATGATTTTTTTTAACATTTAAATTTATATTAAAATAATATTTAAAATAAATAAATAAATAAAATTAATAAAACACTAAAAAGTTTTGCTAACCACTCAAATTTAAAAATTAATTCCATTTATTTTAAAATTTCTGACATTCCTAGCAAACATCGTCTAATTTTCGTACCAAGAAAATAGAAAAATGAGTTATATATATATATATATATATATATATAATATATATTATATATATATATATATATATATATATATATATATATATATATATATATATATCCCTCCAATTTTATACAACTCATTTATGGCTTACTATATAATTTCATTGTAAGACAATTATTTCTACTCTCTAGAGTTTTAACACTGAAAAGCAATTGGTTCCTGAGGGTGTCTCTTCTGTGGTTTTTAAAACGTGTCTCTGAGTTTACACCTTGGTAAATTTTTTCGTCTCCATTATTCGAACTTTTCTTCCTGCTGGACATGATAAGTCCTCCTGTAACAAAAATTGGGACTCTTCTCAACCTTCTAATTATCATCTTATTTCTATAACCACAGTTCATTTTAAAGTTTTCAAATCTATCCTTAACAGAAAGATTTGGAATCATCTCAATTTTTCTAATCTTATCTTTGGTAACCAGTATGGCTTTCTTAAAAAGCGACCTACCGATAATCTTTTTATTCTTCTCTCTAACCCATGGTTTTCTGCTCTTTGACACATCAGTAAATCTTTCATTATAATGCCAGACATATCGAAAGCATTCAATAGAGTTTGGCATAAAGATTTGATTTCACTTATTAGATATCAGTGCTTTTTTCTGACTTTCTCTCTGATGTTCTTTCCGGTCAGTCTATTGCTGCTGATATATATGGCCACTTCTCATCCTTTAAAATTTTTAATATGGGTATTCCTCAGGAATCTTTCCTATTCCCAACTCGTTTTCTACTTTTCATTAAGGCTCTCCTCTATTACTTTATCACCAATCCATTCTTATGGCGATGACTCCACCCTTCATTACTTCTCTCATTCTAAAAACGATTAATTAACTCTAAGAGAGGTGACCTGAAACAGCTAACCTTTAAAATTTCTTGTTTTTCTAAAAGAGGTTGAGGAAACAAAGTTGTTTCCAGTTCCTTGAAAACATTTCCTTCATCTTCCTGCTCAACATGATATATTCTTCCAAAACACAACCTAAACCATCTTTTTAAGAGTATTTAAGTGTTTCTTTTTCTCATGATCTTTATTGGAAAGAACACATTACTACTCTTTCTAAACAAGCTTCAGAGGCGCCTTCAAAATTTTTTTACCCCATCCTAGTTACTTGATATTTATAGGCGTGTTGTTATCATGTCCTGTATGGAGTAGGCCTTACACATCTGGAGTGATTTCACTCACAAAGTTCTCCTTGAAAATGTTGAGTCTAGAGCTTTTGTCTTAACTGTTTCGCTTTCACTAGTTCTCGGAAGTCTCTTTCTAAACGCCGAATTATTGGGTCGCTGTGCTGTCGAAATTACAACGGACAATGCTCTTGTGAACTTTCCAGTCCCGTACCTTCTCCATTAAAAATTATTCGTGCTACATATATTTCTAGTCATTTTCATACTTTCATACACTACTCAGAATTAACTTCATTGTAAGTCTTATATGCACTCTACTGGTAAAGTCTGGAACACACTTCCTTTACCTACTTTCTCAGCTTCCCTTTACTTGCATTCCTTCAAGTTCCGTGTATCGGGATATGTAGGCCTTTACTTTTGCCCTTCCATAGGGTTATTCCACATTGGTGGAAACTGGGAGACGTCAGGACTTTATCCACCAGAGGAAACTATATATTATATATATATATATATATATATATATATATATATATATATATATATATATATATATATATATATATATATATATATATATATATATATATATATATATATATATATATATATATATATATATATATATATATATATATATATATATATATATATATATATATATATATATATATATATATATATATATATATATATATATATATATATATATATATATATATATATATATATATATATATATATATATATATATATATATATATATATATATATATATATATATATATATATATTCACTGATCTAAGCATTTTAAAAATCTATTTTAGCAACACCTGCAATAAATTTCTCGTCCTATTAAAGGTATTCATTTAATAAGCATTCATAAAGTAGGATTTAGAGGCCACAAAAATCCACAAACGGGCAAAAGAACAGTAACTATTACCAGCGTGTAATTCGTATCCCGTCTATAATTACCGTCCCTGAAGCGAAAAGGGCTCTACATAAATTACCTTCAATGAGCCACAATTTTGTGCACAAAATATTTTCCTATTAAATATTAGTTATGATTCGATTTTTTTTTTTTACTATAAAATGGAGAATATTATAATTGTCTAGAGAATGATCGGATCATAATGCTATACTTTTTAAAAGTAATAATAATAATATAATAAATATATATATATATATATATATATATATATATATATATATATATATATATATATATATATATATATATATATATATATATATATATATATATATATATATATATATATATAATAGAGAAAGAGATTTAGTAGGTAAATAAAGAACGAAATAAATGTAAAGAATAAGCGAGATAGATAGATAGATGGATTAATATATAAATAGATGGATAGATAGATAAATAATCAGATAGATAGATAGATAGATAGATAGATAGATGATAGATAGATAGATAGATAGATAAACAAATAGACAGCTTCACATTTCCATTATTTCATCTTTTCACTTAGATAAGATTTTTCCTTTTCTCTCCCAGGTCTTCAAGCTAAACTTAAGTCTGTTCGTATTATATAGACTCTAGTTTATCAAAGTGTCATTTGCTTTTTGAATATTTGAATATTAAACCTTTTCCAATATTCCTAAAATATTCTGATTTTATGAACCTTTTCTCATAGGTATTTACCATTTCTTACAACGTATATTTACTCATTTTTTAACTTCAATTCTTTGGAGTAAGATACCTTAAAACAACATTTGGTCAAATTTCGAGTTACTAAAAATATTTGTTGGTATATATATATATATATATATATATATATATATATATATATATATATATATATATATATATATATATATATATATATATATATATATATATATATATATATATATATATATATATATATATATATATATATATATATATATATATATATATATATATATATATATATATATATATATATATATATATATATATATATATATTTATATATATATTTCGAGATCCCAAATCTATTCTTCGAGATCCCAAAAACTCTTTTCTCCATTTCAAATGCAATAATCTTTCTGGATCTTCTTTCTCTCTCCTTTCTGGTATTTTGTAAAAAATGTCAACTCTAACTTTGCTCCTTCTCTTTCAATCCTCTAGTTTCTTCTGATTGCACAGCTGCTATTTTACCTTCTACTAAAGCTGAACTCTTTGCTCATACTTTTGCCTCTAACTCTACCTTAGACGACTCCGGAGCTATTCCTCCTCTTTCAACCCCCTCCAACTCATTTATGCCTAGCATTGTAATTTCTTCTAAAGATGTCATTTCTGCTCTCTCTGAGTTTAACACTAAGAAAACGTATGGTCCTGACGGTATTCCTCCTGCGGTTCTCAAAACTTGTGCTCCCGAGCTTGCACCGTGCCTTGGTAAACTATTTCGTTTTTGCCTTTCTACTTCGACCTTCCCTTCTTGCTGGAAACGTGCGCTCATTCAGCCTGTGCCGAAGAAGGGAGACCCCTCTCAACCCTCTAACTACCGTCCAATTTCTTTAACCTCCGTTCTTTCTAAAGTTTTCGAATCTATCTTTAAGAGAAAGATTTGGAATCATCTCAACTTTTCTGATCTTATCTTTGGTAACCAGTATGGCTTTCTTTAAAAAAAAAGCAACCTATTCAAAAAAAACTTAATTCTTCTAATCTCTTCTCTGATCGCCAGTATGGCTTTCGTAAAGAACGTTCTACTGGTGATCTTCTTTCCCTACTTTCTGACTCTTGGTCCTCCGCTCTTCGGGGGTTTCGGTGAATCTTTCGCTGTGGCGCTGGACAAATCGAAAGCTTTCGATAGAGTCTGGCACAAAGCTTTGATTTCCAAACTTCTCTCCGGTCGTTCTATAGCAGCTGTTGTAGACGGCCACCGTTCTTCCTATAAATCTATAAATAGTGGTGCTCCTCAAGGATATGTCCTTTCTACAACTCTTTTTCTAATTTTCATCAATGACCTTCTCTCTTTTACTTTGTCTCCTATACACTCCTATGCCGATGACTCCACCCTTCATTACTCCTTTCAATTTGAAAGACGTCCCTCCCAACAGCAGTTGATAGATTCAAGAAGGATGGCCTTGGACCAACTGACCTCTGATCTTTCTCGTATTTCTAATTGGGGTAGAGAAAACATGGTCGTTTCAATGCTTCAAAAACTCAATTACTCCATCTTTCTACTCGAAACAATCTACCACACAACTATGATATCTTCTTCGAAAACACTTTCCTTCCTTTCGATATCCTTCATCTGTCCTCAATATTCTCGGAGTTTCTTTTTCTCGTGATCTTTCTTGGAAAGATCACATTATTTCTCTTTCTAAACAAGCTTCTAGAGGTTGGGTGTTCTGAGGAGCCTTCGTGGTTTTTTTACGCCACCCCAGTTTCTTGCTCTGTATAGGGGTGTTGTTCGCCCCTGTATGGAGTACGCCTCTCACATCTGGGGTGGTTCCACACATACAGATATTCTCGAAAAGGTGGAGTCTAGGGCTTTTCGTCTCATCAATTCTCCTACTCTTACTAACTCTCTCCAATCTCTTTCTTCCCGTCGAATTGTTTCATCACTTTCTCTATACTATCGCTATTACAACGGACATTGCTCTTCTGAACTCTCACGTCGCATACCTCCTCCATTGAGAAGGGCTCGTGTGACACGACTTTCTACATAGTCTCATCCTTTCTCTGTCCAACTCTCCGACTCCAGACTTAACCGCTATTATTTCTCTCTCTCAACAAGCTTCTAAGAGGTTGGGTGTTCTGAGGAGCCTTCGTGGTTTTTTTTACGCCACCCCAATTGCTGGTTCTCTACAGGGGTGCTGTTCGACCCTGTTTGGAGTACTTGGTATGTTTATCTACTCTACTGGTAAAGTCTGGAGCACACTCCCTTTATCTGTTTTCCCAACTTCCTTTGACTTGCTCACTTTTAAACGCCGTGTATCAGGTCACGTTGGCCATTAGTGACAAGATACCGAATGTTCCTCAACTCTGGTGAAATTTGGTAGGCCTTCGGCCTTTGCCCACCAGAGGAGACATGATATATATATATATATATATATATATATATATATATATATATATATATATATATATATATATATATATATATATATATATATATATATATATATATATATATATAACTTTGGAACAAAATGGACTACAGTTCATTGAAAGTTTCTGTAACATGTTTTGTAGGATAATTTTTTTTTTTTTTTTTTTTTTTTTTTTTTTGGCCAAATTTATTTTGCTTATAATCTTTTATTGTCAGCCCTTAAAGATAGTTTACAAGATGCTTTGAAGGAATATATTCACAATTTGATCAAAAACCAAGAAATGGTGTTACATACTGTAATTGAACAGTTTCTTTACAGCAAGGAACTCCCAAAATAAAATAAAGGATATCACCAGGGAAACTTCCTCCAAATTCCCAATTTTGCAGGTCTTACTCAAACTAATCTCCACCTATCCCAAAAAAGTTTACAAAAAACATCTAGATAGACACGATCTTACAATCCTTGGTGAGATGGAGGCAAGCCTATCTCAATATTCTTTTCCTTAAAGCTAAAATAATCTTCTTAAAAATGTTATTGAGAAACATGTTAACCTTTAAACTGGTCAGTGAAACTGATAGAAATCCAGTTTTATGAATGAATTTAAGATAAAAATAATATTCTGATACCTTTGTTTCAGGTCACAAATTCATAAAATACTTACTGGACGACCAATTTATATATATATATATATATATATATATATATATATATATATATATATATATATATATATATATATATATATATATATATATATATATATATATATATATATATATATATATATATATATATATATATATATATATATATATATATATATATATATATATATATATATATATATATATATATATATATATATATATATATATATATATATATATATATATATATATATATATATATATATATATATATATATATATATATATATATATATATATATATATATATATATATATATATATATATATATAGAGAGAGAGAGAGAGAGAGAGAGAGAGAGAGAGAGAGAGAGAGAGAGAGAGAGAGAGATAAATAATAAGAGAGGGAGAGGAAGAGAGAGATAGAGATATAGATAGATAGATAGATAGATAAATAGATAGAAAGAGAGAGAGGGAAAGAGAAAGAGAGAGATATGAAGGTCATTTATTTACAAAAGTTTTGAAGATACGCCTTAAATTTACTTCATTTAACACTGCAATTGCGTTAATTATAGTGAAAAAGGATGTTGTCTTTAATTAAATTCTCATTTTTTTTTTAAACCCTTTTTCTTTTATTGACTCTAAAATCAAAGAAAACAACCAAACATGTATCCTTGCCGTTTGAAACACAGCAAAGCATTAAACATTTCTTTTAAACATTCTCTATAAGGCTTTAGGACTTCTACTCACGCGTTCCTTCTTTACATTAGGACCCAATGAGGCAAGAAGGGATAATAATGAATCATATTTTTTTTAGCCAAGCTTTGGAGGGTCAATGGCAGGATATAAAAAAAGGTAATGATGATGGTTTTCCACATGTGTATTTAAAGGATGTATACCTATTAGCGTGTATTTATTTTGTGTGTAATTTGAGGTGTAATTCAGGAAAAAGGTGAACTTGGTATGCTCATGTACGTTTATAAGAGTGGAATATTAAATACATTATGTAGACAATTATGTTAAGAACTTCAGGGGAGTCGGACCTTCTTATTTTCTCATTTTTATTTAATACATAGTTGAGTATATATAAAATTTGTATGCATGTATATAATATTTAAGAATACTAATATAAGCTGTCCAGTCAAACAAGACGTATCGAATCCAAAAATATATCAAAAATTACTTTAAATCCTCTAAATCAGCTCAGCTTTTAACTCCACCTTACTTCTGAGGCAATCAAAACTTACGCTGACGGAGAACATTGCCCAAAGCTATTGCCTAAATAAAATAAGTAGCAAAAAAAAATTGTGTGGGATGGTTATATGAAGACTGGGTTTTTCTTATAAAAAATAAAAATAAAATAAAAATATTTAAAAAAATTAAAAATAATAAATACTAAATCAAAAGAACTCTAAAAAAATAAGATTTGCTTGAACATGCATATGTGTATTCTCTCTTTTTTTTTTTTCTTGTTACTTTGAAAAAAAAATGAAATTACGTTTTTCTTGAGGCAAATTTTTCAATTTATAAGATTCAACCAAAATATAAATAAACTCTTTGGATAATATTTTTAATCCATTTTAATTAATTAACTTGATAAAAAGTTTGATTTGAACATATTTTTTTTAATAAGTTTAAAAATAATAATAATGATGATAATAATAATAATAATAATAATAATAATAATAATAATAATAATAATAATAATAATATAATTAAAAATTAATACTTTTATCATAAAATAAAGATAGAAAACAGTATCAGGTAAATGAGTGAAATGATTTAGAAATAATTTTAGAGAAGTTAATAAAGGAAAACCAAAAGATAGATGGATAAAAGACAACATTCCATTTTGATGCCGTGAGATGTATGAGTTGCGATGCGTTGCATTGTGATACGGTACGTTGCGGTTCGGTGCGTTGCGTTGTGGTGCGGTACGCTGCGGTTCGGTGCGTTGCATTGTGATGCGGTACGTTGCGGTTCGGTACGTTACGTTGTGGTGCGGTGCGTTGCGGTTCGGTGCGTTGCGCTGTGGTGCGGTGCGTTACGTTGTGGTGCGGTGTGGTACGTTGCGGTTCGGTGCGTTGCGTTGCATTGTGATGCGGTACGTTGCGGTTCGGTGCGTTGCGTTGTGGTGCGGTGCGGCATTGGTTCACGACCTTTAGCTGCTGCCCAATGCAGTGCGGAAAAATGCTGTACTCGGTCAATCATAGTTCAACAATGCGATATTCATGTAATGAGTAAAGGAATATGCTTTGGCAATATTACTAAAAAGGTAAACCTGAAAATCGAACTAATAAAATATGAAGCGACATAAAATATGTATTTGCTTAACAGTCAAAAATCTTTAAAATTATTTTATCAAATTAGGTTTTTTTTAATGCTCTAATTTCACCTTGTTAGACCTAGGTGGGCTTCCATAAGTTGTGAAATTTTAGTTTTTAAAGACTTTAGTTTTACAATTATTATTATTATTATTATTATTATTATTATTATTATTATTATTATTATTATTATTATTATTAGTATTAGTATTAGTATTAGTAGTAGTAGTAGTAGTAGTAGTAGTAGTAGTAGTAGTAGTAGTAGTAGTAGTAGCTAATTTTGATTATTTTCAAATGATTGAGAAAAATATTTAGAATTAAAAGAGAATTTAATATATTTAGAAGTGAGTGAGTGAGAGAGAGAGAGAGAAATGGAGAGACAGGCAGACAGACAGACAAATAACAGCTTAATGAACATTCAAAATATTATCAAAATGGTCCTTTTTCCTAACTCGGTGACAGATTTCGAAAATGTGAAAAATTTCAGTTTGGATCTAGGATTAGAAATGCATCAGTTCTTTTTTCATAGGATGACTTCAGTCTGGGAGTGGTTATTGTTCTTAAACATGCTCTTTGCTTTATCAGTAATACTCTTGCTTGATAACGGTTTTAAGCACTTGTGAAGTGTTGTACCAAAGTGGTCGTGTTGTTGATGTGTTTTTTCAGGTGAATTACTTTGTAATAGTAGTAATGATACATTCTGCAGAATACAGAGTTTAAATAAATGATCCGGATATGTGCAAATAAGACAAATTAGTTTTGCTATATTTGCGAAGAAATTACTTTTTCTTTGTACAAATATCATATTACTTCAAAAAGTGCAAAAGCCATTATTTCAAAAAAAAGAACATGTCAAAAATGGGCAGCACTATTAGCTCAACGATTGCATGGAAAGGACATTGCGTGCAACTTGAAGTGCTCATGGTTTACAGAGAGCTTAAAAATCACAGTACTGTCTATTATTTTTCCATGATTGCTTCGAAGATACAAGGTATATTCATAAATCAATAATATATACTTGTATACCTTCGTATCATCAGTTATTTGGCCTGTGCTTCTTGGGTAAGAACTTACTGTTCCTGAACTTCGGGATAAATTTTTAATGATTTTTTAAGTAATGAGAAACAGAACCCATCAACTTCGCGAGATAGGGTTCACTTCTCTGTTACGGATTCTTCCAATAATAAGACTTTAGAAGCATTCACAATAACTTAATCGGGAACCAGATATTCCGAAAAATAAGTCACAACCTTTGGATGTCATTTAAAATATATTTTGATGATAGAATATAATTTCAGGATGAAATGAAGTGCAATCTTTCTGGGTGATTATAATTGGATTCTGAAAAGAGATGCTCCTGAAAAAAGGATGCCATAGAAAGGCAAAAAATAAGATGCCGTTTAGAAAAATTCTTTTGTTTTCATTATTCTAAATTGTTATTTGTTTTATTTAAACAATTAATTTAATTAATTTAAGCTACATTTTCATGTCTAATGACCCAAAACACATATCGATATCAAATTCTCTTCACCATAACATTAAATCGTCCAAAATTTATTGTCTGGTATTATAGATGAAATGAACTCAGTGGAGTGTGAACAGAGAGACAGTGTTGTAAGGAGACGAAAACAGCGTGAGAGAAAGTTAATGCACCAATCTCTTATATCATCTGTTCTTTTTACTCCGTCAGAAGGTGTAAAATACGATATGATTTTCTATTTAATTTAAAAAAAAAAAAAAATCTTGTTTTTAATATGTAAATTTTCTCATTTATTTATTTATTTATTTATTTATTTATATTTTTTTTATTTTAACGTTATATGCTTATATTTTAATCCTCTTTGTTTATATACATTTCGACTTTTAAGAACTCTTCATAAAAAAGTTTTGAAAATGAAAAGAATTTTTTTTTTAATGTCATAATTATTTTAATTTTTATATTTTTTTTTTATTTACTGTTGTTTTATAAACAATTTTTTATTCTTTAATTTTTCATTTAAATTTATCATCCCAAGATTACACATAAAAACTAATATTTTATTATGACGTTGCAATTAATTATGTTTATCATTATTATTATTATTATTTTTATTATTATTATTCTTGTTATTATTATTATTATTTTTAATATTATTATAATTAATATTATATTCATTATTATTATTATTATTATTATTATTATTATTATTATTATTATTATTATTATTATTATTATTATTATTATTATTATTATTATTATTATTATTATTATTATTATTATTATCATTATTATTGTTATTATTATTATTATATATATTATTATTATATTATTATTAATTAATATTATTATTATTATTATTATTATTATTATTATTATTATTATTATTATTATTATTATTATTATTATTATTATTATTATTATTATTATTATATTATTATTATTATTATTTTTTATTATTTTTATTATTATTATTATTATTTTTTATTATTTTATTTTTTTTATTATTATTATTATTATTATTATTATTATTATTATTATTATTATTATTATTATTATTATAATTATTAATCATAATACATTATTTTATTATTTATTTTTTATTATTATTATTATTATTTTGTTATTATTATTTTATTGTTATTATTACTTCACTATTATTCTTTTTATTACTATTATTATTTTTTATTATTATTTTTATTATAATTACTATTATTATAATCATTTCTTATTACTACGACTTTCCTTAAAATTTATTTGAATTTTATAATAAAATAATGATAATAATTAAGAAATCTGAGATCAAAGGGTTAGTAAAAGAGAGGATGATAATGATTTGAAAGACGAGTTAAGCGAACTTTCCTCTTAGAATGATATATGACGAAGAAAAGTTTTTTTTTTTGTTTTTTGTAATTACGATAATATTAAGGGTACGTCGCAACTATTCGAAAAGTAGTGAGAAATGTGTGGGATAGAGTGAGTGCGAGATTTTTGAGGGGCGAAAAGGCCAAAAATTGCCTTTATCTGGAAGAGTTGTTTGAATTCACACACACAAACAGATAAGGTCATAACATCATTCAAAGTCTTTCCAAAGTTTGCACCTTTGTGGAGTGATGAAGGTTGAAAGATTTCAAGGAAAATCTTAAACTATTACAGTGCAGTAAAACTGTTCTAACTGACTGTTGGGAAGAATGATAAACATTTCACAGCAAAAACTTTTAATGCAGAAAAAAACAGGTTTTCGATGAGAGGGAAGCTTTGGCAATATATTTTCTAAGTAGATAGTAACTACAAAAGTTTCTGACATTTTTGTTAGTTTTGTCCTAAAATTCATTGGAAAAATGTTTTGCAGTGTAGAAGCATGTCATTCGTTTTGTGAAGGAAATGAACCAGAAAAGGAATATCGAAAATTGAAGATGGTTCGAGTAGTTTATATTCGAAGAACATGTTAATGATGACTTCAAGATGGCTTCCAGTGAATAGATGAAAATTTAATGTTTTAAGATATTGGAAACAACCTTTTATTTCCTGACTTAAATAAATGTTAGAGAAAGATAAGTAAGTCACCTCTATCTAAAAATAAAACTAACTTTACTAAGAACTAATAATACTCTGTGATAGAATTTAAAGATATTTTTCCACGAAATGAAGAAGAGAAAATGGTCAAGAAAGAAAACCAGTCGAACAATACATATATATATATATATATATATATATATATATATATATATATATATATATATATATATATATATATATATATATATATATATATATATATATATATATATATATATATATATATATATATATATATATTTATTATAATATTTATTTAAAGAAGAAATAATCATCAAAAGCAAAAACATAAAATTATGAGTACATAAATATAATTAAAAAATAATGAGAATGATGAGTTTCAAAACTCTAAAATTTGTTATTATTATTTGATGAAATAAAAAGATGTCATTTGAAAACCATTTCCCAAATAGAAATAACGTTTTTATTGTCCTGTGGAAGATTCTTCTTCGAATATTTTCAACTTTTCATTTGTATTTTTGTTTCTACTCCAAGCTTTACCATTACGGGTATACTAAAATAAAGCTTCACGACGAAGATTGGGAACTCTTCACGATACATTGATTAGAAACCTTTTATACATAGAGGTTAGGAATGCTTGACGATACACAAGTTAGAAACCCTTCAAGAAAAAGACTTTAGGAACACTTCACAACCCATAGGTTAGGAAACCTACAAACTGTTTGGAATCAATACATCAATCACGCCGTTTAGAAGCTCCTCAATACACAGAGGTTATTTAAAGATTTTGCACAAACTTGTATTAACTCTTTAAAATCGTTTTCAAGTTCTTTAAAATCGTATAAGAATTTTGCACAAACTTGTATTAACTCTTTAAAATCGTTTTTAATTGAATAATTCTTAAACTTTACCTTTTACCTTACCTTTTTCTAATAAGATGAAAATTAAAATCACTGCTTTTAACATTAAAATTTGATTAAAAATATAAAGATTACAATAAAAATTTTTTTTATTAATTTAAAATATCTTTGAAGACATCTTTTAAATCATTAATTCATAAATCTTAATTGTATTCATTTAACATTGTTGAAAGAGGTTTTATGCAATTGCTAATAAGGGTCAGCTGCAAAAGAGTTCCAAGAAAAGACCAGGTAGAAATCTAGAAACAAAAAATTGCATTCGGCGTGAAGAATCGCAAAATAAATGACGGACTTGACTTCAGCAGCTTTATCTAAAATCTCAGCATGTCTGCTGACTGTAGCTCTTCATCTCTCTCTCTCTCTCTCTCTCTCTCTCTCTCTCTCTCTCTCTCTCTCTCTCTCTCTCTCTCTCTCTCTCTCTCTCTCTCTCTCTCTCTCTCTCAATTTTCCAATATCTATCTATCTATCTATCTATCTATCTATTTTTCTATCTTACTTACCCATTTATCTATCTATATTTCTATCTTTCTACATATTTACTTTTTGTGAAAATATTATGATGCAAGAGCATTATTAACATCATTATAAAATAATTACTGAAAACATATCTTTCATTATTGTTCTTGCATTTAACATCCTATAGTTAAATATTGTTTACTTTTTGTTTTCTCATTTTATCTACAACAGCTTAGAAAGAGAAGAATATATATATATATATATATATATATATATATATATATATATATATATATATATATATATATATATATATATATATATATATATATATATATATATATATATATATATATATATATATATATATATATATATATATATATATATATATATATATATATATATATATGTGTGTGTGTGTGTGTGTGTGTGTATGTGTGTGTACGTGTACATTTGCTTTCATATATTATTCGCTCTCTCTTTGTCTTTTTTAACCATTGGTGAAATGTTTAATGAACTTCCTGTTATAATAAGAGAAATTTTTTTTATATATAATGACTATAATAATAGTAATAATAAAGAAAATGGAAGCCAGATGAAATGAGTGAATAGAAATAATAATAATAATAATAATAATAATAATAATAATAATAATAATAATAATAATGACAATAATAACAACCGGTCTAAGTCCACCCATCAAAGTTGGGCTTCTTATATGAATAGCCTTGCTCAGAATTAGGCTACGGGGAACCACATTATAAGGCTGAAGAATGCAGAGAGACATAGGGCACTAAATGGAGAGAAAAAGAATAATAGACGATCTGATTTATTCCTGCGCCTCGCTATTGTTAGGCAAAATAGGCTTTGGTGATAGAAATTATGCTAAATAGAGAGAGAGAGAGAGAGAGAGAGAGAGAGAGAGAGAGAGAGAGAGAGAGAGAGAGAGAGAGAGAGATTGAATATAGCAGCTTTACTCTGTCAGTGTTTAAATTCTTCCCCAACACTGGAATTTTTTCTCTCTCCATATATATATATATATATATATATATATATATATATATATATATATATATATATATATATATAT
>SEYY01024859.1:142500-145000 GCA_009176605.1 Armadillidium nasatum | reverse complement strand
AATCAAATAAACAAACGCTACAAAAGTACGCAAACGGTGCCTAAGAATACAATAAGAGGTTAAATAGATACAAGCACATACACATAAACACAAAAAAATAAAATCAAATATGAACAACTACAAATACAAAGATCAGTTTTAACATATGTAAACATAAATAGATACTTAGACAGAAACGTAGACATTAACACAGAAAAAAATATAGAAATAAACGAAGATGCAATATAAGCACAGATATTACATAAACATATGAAAAAACATAGGCACAAACATAGATAAAATAGACCACAAACTTAGACACAAAAAACAAAACAAACAGATGCGAATAGACAAAAATTTAAAAATTAAACACAAACAAACATAGACATAAATATAGACAAAAATAGACAGAAGCATAGCTGTAAACAGATGCAAACAAATGTGAACACATGTAAAACATAGATATAAATATAGAAATAAATATAGACAGAAACATAAAAAAATTCATGCACTCAAACAAAGCAAACACGTAGATACATACATAGATAAAAAAATATAGATGAAAACATAGACACAAACAAAGACACATCCGTTGATTAAAACATAAACACAAACTTAGATAAATAAGGTACTTGCATAGTTGCGATTTAGAGGCGATCATATACAAAAATATAGATATAAATATAGAAACAAATTTTTTTCGGATATAATAATAATAATGCTATTATTATTATTATTATTATTATTATTATTATTATTATTATTATTATTATTATTATTATTACTATTATTATTATTATTATTATTATTATTATTATTATTATTATCTTCATCATTTATAGTCTTTATTATTATTATTATTATTATTATTATTATTATTATTATTATTATTATTATTATTATTATTATTATTATTATTATTATATTATTCTTATTACCATTGTAAATTTCATAAGCATTTCAAGGCCAAATGTAAATCAAAATCTACAATAATCGACCATATATGGTCAAACAAAGAAGACTACACAAAGTCCTATGCATTGTACACAGATATTTCTCACGATCACCCCTGTGTATTGATGTTAGAATCAACACCTTCATGAAAAGATCAGAAAAAATTGCCTTTAGACTTATATCAGATAATCGAAAACATAGATTTCTGCAAAACTATTAGGGGTTATTTTCTATGAGAAGCTCTCCTTCAAGAAACACATCAATAGTCTTATTAGCAAACTTGCATATGCTATCTATACATTCCTAAAGATAAACTTTATTCCAAAATATATACAAAAAAATCTATACTACAGCCTTGTTTACCCACACCTACTCTATAGTCTACCGGTATGGAAATGTGCAAATGTATATCTGCTACAACCATTAATAACATAAAAAAAAATAACTCGTATATTATCTGGATCTCACTATTAGTATGAACATACAAGCCCGCTTTTCAAAAAATTATCCATTATCAAACTACCAGACATGCTTACTATCACAATGACTGCTCACGTTTTCAAAGTCATAAATGGAATGTCAAATGAATTCTTATCAAATTTAATTATGAATAACCAGAATGTAAGAAGACCAAATCTGCGAAGCACAAACTAACGTTCACTAAGTAAAACAAAGTACACTCTTCCAAATCTCGTAGAGGTATATCATACAAAGGCATTGAACAATGGAATGAACTTTCAAAACTCATACTAGAATCAGCAACACTTCCCACATTTCGTAAACATGTCAAAGATCACTTGCTATCAAAATAGTAAAGAAGGTACCCATTAACCACTCACCACTCTTTGCCAAAACTGCTATTATTATTATTATTATTATTATTATTATTATTATTATTATTATTATTATTATTATTGTTATTATTACTATTATTATTATTATTTAGTATAACTATTAGATATGACAATTTACGCTTTTTCTGCTTATTACAATTATTTTTACAAATAAAGCCATATCTTTATTATTATTTTTCATTATTATGACTATTAATATTATTAAATTGTCATTTTTATTTCAATTATTTCTACTATTACTATATTAGTTATCATTATTGTTAAAACTATTATATATTATTATTATTATTATTATTATTATTATTATTATTATTATTATTATTATTATTATTATTATTATTATTATTATTATTTTTATTAGTATTATTATATTTCCTTTCTTATTATTATTTATTATTATTATTATTTTTTATTATTATTATTGTTATAGTTATTATTATTATTATTATTATTATTATTATTATTATTATTATTATTATTATTATTATTATTATTATTATTATTATTATTATTATCATTGCTATTTTTATTATAATTTTTATTATTAGTTACTATCATTAATCATAATATTGGTGTTTCTGAAAATACTTAAGAAGGTTAACATTCTTTTGTTAGAATTAGTATTGTTATTACTATTATCATTATTATTAATTTTAAATGAATTTTGTATTTTAACTGGCGCTATTATTATCATTTTTTGTTATATTTTATGC
>SEYY01024859.1:132500-137500 GCA_009176605.1 Armadillidium nasatum | reverse complement strand
TTGGTGCAAGATGGAAAATTTAAGTCCTACTGAAAGAGTGACAACGCTAACCCGGAGGAAGAAACTCTTGTCACTGATGGGAAATAATATCCGGCATCCGCTATCGACCTGGCCCTGACAGCGATATCCTCAGTGGGTCCATGAAACAAAAGAATCTTCCTCGCAAGATCCCGCTGACAAGACTTAAGTCCTACCTGGCTAATGAAGATTTGTTACTATATATATATATATATATATATATATATATATTATATATATATATATATATATATTATATATATATATATATATATATATATATATATATATATATATATATATATATATATATATATATATATATATATATATATATATATTATATATATATATATATATATATATATATATATATATATATATATATATATATATATATATATAATAATAATAATAATAATAATAATAATAATAATAATAATAACTGGTTGATAATTGGTTGATTGATTGATTGATAGATAGAGACTAAACATTAGCATTACTATTAACTATATTAAAAGAACAAGAATTGAAAATAAACAGAACATTAATCATTGACAAAAACGAAAAAAATCAAAACATTACAAATAGTAAATCCACATTACAGATCAAATTAACAGAAATTGAATCATCTATCATTGTACATTAACAAGGCTCAACCGACGTCCATTCGACCCTTTTCAGCGAATGTCAAAAGATTGTTTATTGGAGCTCAATTATGTTTTAAAAGGTGTAATTTTGGTGTTCTTTCTATAAACCAACAAAGACGGATGAGAGAGACACTAATTTCCCATTTCGTGACACGAAATACTTTGTAAAACAAAGGAAATTGGTTACTAAATAGGGATTGCTGTCCCTCTCTCTCTCTCTCTCTCTTTGTCTCTCTCTCTCTCTCTCTCTCACTCTCTCTCCTCTCTCTCTCTCTCTCTCTCTCTCTCTATATATATATATATATATATATATATATATATATATATATATATATATATATATATATATATATATATATATATATATATATATATATTAGAACGTACGTGTGTGCATTCTTGCCTGCGTTGACATTAAAGACAAACCACCAAATTGGTAGCCTTTCCACAACCTTTTTGTGAGATTTAAAGGTGTTATCCTCTCTTTAGTGAAAAGTCGTTTTTTTTTTTTTAACAAATGACGCTATTGTTATTAAGTTTTTGGATGAAAGGCGGAGTTGTTTACTCTTTATTTTTTAGCTTTCCCCTTATTATTAGCGTTGCAGGTGTAATGGTTTTAATTGTATTGGAAAAATAAAAATAAAATAAAAAGCATTTTCATTTTTTTTTTTTTTTTTGTGTTCCTCTTCTGTTTCTGATTAATGGCTTCCACGGGGGGTAATTTCTAAAAATTACGAATAGAGAATATCCGGTACTTTAACCTTTCTAGCGAAATTAATAGCAAAAAAATGCTAAAAACAAAATGTTTAGAGTAATTTCTCTTCTAATTTGTGTGTGTTTGTGTTTGCGTTTGTGCAAAGTTTACCTTAATATAAATTTTGGTTTGTGTCTGTGCGTTTGCATTTGTGTGTTTGTCTGTTTGTATATCATGTACTTCTCTGTCTTTCTCTCCATTCTATTATGTTTTTCCTCTCTCTGGGATATATATATATATATATATATATATATATATATATATATATATATATATATATATATATATATATATATATATATATATATATATATATATATATATATATATATTATAGTGCATAAGATTCAGAAATTTGCTTTTAGAGATTTGAAATACACAATCAATTAATAAGTTTATTTTTCAATTTCCAACCACATTTCCTTCTGTGAAAATGTAAATTTGTTTAAAACCACCGCCAATTCCAACACTATAATTATGGAAAGTGTTCTGTTATTTCAATTCCGGTAGATTTGGAGAAAATGAAAACCCGTGCTTAAAATACTACACATACAGACACACACACACATACACACTCACCGATATATATATATATATATATATATATATATATATATATATATATATATATATATATATATATATATATATATATATATATATATATATATATATATATATATATATATATATATATATATATATATATATATATATATATATATATATTAGAGATAACTGAAAAGAGGGATTAAAATCTGGAGCTACCATTCTCTGAAAAGATTCCTTACCAAGACACTGTGTTACTTATTTCATTTTGAAAAACTAGGAGAGTAGTCTTCGAGGTTGGAACAAATAATATCTGGCCTTTCATGAATTCCTAAACAAGTATAGAATATATGGTTGTTTTCAGTGACTCAAAAACTCAATTATTTCAACTATCTACTAAACAAAATCTTCAATACAACTTTAATATTTTCGAAAAAAATTCAACTTAAACCTTTATTTGTCCTTAATATTTATCTTGGTGTTTTTCTTTTTTAGTGATCTTTCCAGGAAAGGTCAAATTATTTCACTTACAAAATTAGCTTCTAAAAGGTTGAGAGTTCTGAGGTACCTTCAAAATTTATTCACCCCTTCCTCCCACTATAGTTTCTTGTTCTTTATAGGGAGTTTTTCGATCTTTTACATTGAATTCCTCTCACATCTGGGGATACCTGAAGTCGGTCCACTCCCCCAGCTTTCTTTGAAAAGGAGTAGTCAAGGAGGGATTTTCGTCTTATCAATTCTCCAGTTATTACTGTTTATCTTCCGTCTCCTTCTGCCCGTCGAACTTCTGTATACATATCTCCTTGCGGTATCGCTATTGAAACTAACACTGTTCTTCTGTACTTTCTATTCTCAAAACTAATCATCTGAGGAGTTTGTCTGCAATGTCTTTTCAAATTGACATTCTATCAAGTACTTTGGCCCCATAATTAACCGCTATTTTTAAGCTTACTCATATTACACTGCAATGTAAAATCTAAAATACTTCTCTATTCCAATTTCCAGAGTTCTTTTTCACTATTTAAAATACTTTGTATCGTGACGAGTTAGAGTTTAATTAGAATCTGGTTAATTACTTTTCCCCAACTCTGTAACCAGCTGGACTTCTGATATATACCCATCAGTTGATATATATATATATATATATATATATATATATATATATATATATATATATATATATATATATATATATTATATATATATATATATATAATATATATATATATATATATATATATATATATATATATATATATATATATATATATATATATATATATATATATATATATATATATATATATATATATATATATATATATATATATATATATATATATATATATATATATATATATATATATATATATATATATATATATATATATATATATATATATATATATATATATATATATATATATATATATATATATATATATATATATATATATATATATATATATATATATATATATATATATATATATATATATATATATATATATATATATATATATATATATATATATATATATATATATATATATATATATATATATATATATATATATATATATATATATATATATATATATATATATATATATATATATATATATATATATATATATATATATATATATATATATATATATATATATATATATATATATATATATATATATATATATATATATATATATATATATATATATATATTACAAACTATTTGTCGTGATTCGCCCAAGGGTATTTCATGAGCCTAAATTTGGTGTTTCAGTGATATTAAATGTTTCTTTCATTAAAAATTTCATGTCAAAAGAGATATCTGAGAAACCTTGTATCCATATAAATAATATTTTCTTTCACTGAAAATAATTTAATGTATTTTTTTTCATATTTTTTTTCTTATTATTATTATTAATTAGTTTTTATAAATTTTTGTTTGTTGAATTGGTCATTTCATTTTTATACGAAGATTTATTTGCGTGTTTAATGTAGAAATAAACATGCAATCATATAAATATAAACACAAGCATATATATATATATATATATATATATATATATATATATATATATATATATATATATATATATATATATATATATA
Source organism: Armadillidium nasatum (assembly GCA_009176605.1). Classification (NCBI taxonomy): domain Eukaryota; kingdom Metazoa; phylum Arthropoda; class Malacostraca; order Isopoda; family Armadillidiidae; genus Armadillidium; species Armadillidium nasatum. The sequence goes on along the minus strand of SEYY01024859.1, from coordinate 133,411 downwards.
TATATATATATATATATATATATATTTATATGTTTCAATTCCTTAATTTTATTTTATTTTATATTTATTTTTTATATTATTATTATTATTATTATTATTATTATTATTATTATTATTATTATTATTATTATTATTATTATTATATTAATATTATATTATTATTATTATTGTTATTATTATTGTTATTATTATTATTATTATTATTATTATTATTATTATTATTATTATTATTATTATTATTATTATTATTATTATTATTATTATTATTATTATTATTATTATTATTATTATTATTATTTGTTCTTATCACTTTTTCCATTCAATGCATCAAGTGATATTTCCTTTCACTCTTTCTTACATCGTCTCAATACTCTCAATCACACAAGCACACACACATACTCACACACACACACACACACACACACACGCATATATATATATATATATATATATATATATATATATATATATATATATATATATATATATATATATATATATATATATATATATATATATATATATATATATATATATATATATATATATATATATATATATATATATATATATATATATATATATATATATATATATATATATATATATATATATATATATATATATATATATATATATATATATATATATATATATATATATATATATATATATATATATATATATATATATATATATATATATATATATATATATATATATATATATATATATATATATATATATATATATATATTGATAATCGATGAGGAGAATATTATTATTATATAAGTGTACCTTAGGCAGAAGAGGCTACAGCCTTTGGAAAAGAAAAAAAGGGTTCAAAGGGGCAGGTATACAAACTGATATTAATCAAATGTCTCGAGTTTCAGACAAGATATATAAGATAT
>SEYY01024859.1:120000-125000 GCA_009176605.1 Armadillidium nasatum | reverse complement strand
AAAATTAAAAAAAAAAAATTTTTTTTTAAGCCATTTTTTTAAATTCTTCTCCTTTATCTCAATTCAGATATGATTATGTTCAATTTCATGTTTTATAAAATTTTGCTAGTAATAAAATAAAATAATAATAATAATAATAATAATAATAATAATAATAATAATAATAATAATAATAATAATAATAATAATAAGATTAATACATAAAAAATTTTATAATAATAATAATAATGATAATAATAATAATAATGATAATAATATTTGTTATTACTACAATTATTTATTATTATTATTTCTTATTATTATTATTATTATTATTATTATTATTATTATTATTATTATTATTATTATTATTATTATTATTATTATTATTATTATTATTATTATTATTATTATTATTATTATTATTAGTATTATTATAATTATCATCATCATAATTATTATTATATTATTATTATTATTATTATTATTATTATTATTATTATTATTATTATTATTATTATTTTATAAGTATTTGCTTTTGTTATAATTTTTACTTTCATTATCTTGCTGCTACCTTTATTGTTATTATTATTTATTCTTTACTGTTTTGTATTTTAATAATCTCATTGGATAAGAATCGATTTGATCCGTTTCTATTTGATGTATTCTTTGTTAACAATATAATAACTACTTTTGTGTGTGAATTTATAATGTTTGAAACGAAACTTGGGTTCTTAATCCGAAATTGTCACCTCAACAGCTTTCGCTCTAAAAAATATTAAAAAATATTTTAGAAATATTTTAATGTACATTATTGTAAATATTTTTTTTCTTGGACTGAATGAACGTTTTCTGATAATAATAATAATAATAATAATAATAATAATAATAATAATAATAATAATAATAATAATAATGATAATAATAATAATAATAAAAATAGTAATAATAGTAATAATAATAATAATTATTATTATTATTATTATTATTAATAATCATAATAATAATAATAATAATAATAATAATAATAATAATATATAATAATAATAATAATGTTAATAATAATAATAATAAAATAATCATTATTATTATTATTATTATTATTATTATTATTATTATTATTATTATTATATTATTATTATTATTTATTCATTATATTCATATTATTATTATTATTATTATTATTATTATTTTATTATTATTATTGTTATTATTATCTCTTCTCTTTCTCTCTCTCTCTCTCTGTATATATATATATATATATATATATATATATATATATATATATATATATATATATATATATATATATATATATATATATATATATATATATATATATATATATATATATATATATATATATATTAATATATATAATATATATATATATATATATATATATATATATATATATATATATATATATATATATATATATATATATATATATATATATATATATATATATATATATATATATATATATATATATATATATATTGGTGTATGCACTTATGAATAGCTTTACCAAAAGTAGAATCCAAGGTCAAACGTACGCCCTCAGAAATCTCACACAGCAAGTCATTTCTTCAATATATATATATATAAAAAGCAACAATAGTTTCTTACTGAATTCTTTATCAAATTGAATTCGTTTCTAAGGAATTGTAAATAATATATGCGAATGCCTTTTGTATCTTTAAGAAAGGCGTTTGAGACCACTTACATTTGTTGCATTGAGTAACGTAAAAATGAAGGTTGGGAGTCTGAGGTGAAGTTTATGACTATGTTTGTTGAATGATTAGAAAAAAAGGAATAATGGTAAGGAGAGATTGAAAATTATCTAACATGAAGTATAGAAAGGAGTGGGAGAAAATAGAAAGAAAGAATGAGAGAGGAAGACAAAAGGAAATAAATATATAGAGATGAAAATAAATGAAAGAAAAAGAGAAAAACATAGAAATACTGAAACTAAAAAAAAAAAATAGATAAAAAGAAATAATGAGTATTCAAAATTCATCAAGACACCATACGAGAAATAGAAAAGAATATATTTTAGAATAGAAAATCAATTCCAGGAAAATTATTTAAATAATGAATGGAACCATCAACTTCAAATCCAAATTTACAACTTTTTAGACCATCTCATCCAAGGTAACTACTACTACCTATTAATTGATGTAACTTTTAAAATCTACTTTGCAGCTACTTACAAATAATATATACTTTTTTTTAAATTCAGAATTCATGAAAATTCTGAAAAGATTTTTTTTTTTTTAGAATGGTCAAAAATGATTTATTGCCAAGTTCATTATTTTTCGTCTGTGTCTAAATGGTACAAAAATATGAATATAAAAAACAAGCTTTTCATATATATATATATATATATATATATATATATATATATATATATATATATATATATATATATATATATATATATATATATATATATATATATATATATATATATATATATATATATATAAATCCTTTTTATATTATCATGAGAATATAAAACAGAAGCTTGCTTTTTTTATGCATCTTTCCTTGCAGATGTTAAACGGCCTAAATAAAGCAGAGGAAATGCATCATTCATAGGAGGCCTTCTCAACACAATTACTTAGACAAGGCAAAAATTTGCATCCTAAGCCTTTGCACAATGGAAGCCTGACGCGCAGATGCTTAGACGAGTAGCCCTTGTCCACTCATCCATAGTAACGCTAGGGACCAAGCTTCGTTTTCAATTACAATTGCATTGTTATGCTTGAGACCAAGTAAATAGTTTGCTTGCTCGGGCAGATGCCCAAGGGCCAGCCATATGCATATAATCAAAGGTATAGACAGAGAAAGTAGGCTAAAGGAGTAGCCTAATTTGGATTAAAAAACGTTTTCAAAACTGAATGTTTATATATATATATATATATATATATATATATATATATATATATATATATATATATATATATATATATATATATATATATATATATATATATATAATATTATATATATATATATATATATATTATATATATATATATATATATATATATATATATATATATATATATATATATATATATATATATATATATATATATATATATATATATATATATATATATATATATATATATATATATATATATATAATATATATATATATATATATATATATATATATATATATATATATATATATATATATATATATATATATATATATATTATATATATATATATATATATATATATATATATATATATATAAAATTGTTGATTCCTATTCTCTTATATATTCTAGATAAAGAAATAAAAAATTTAATAAATAAATGAAAATGAATAAGTAAAAACTATTAAATAAAAATCATACAAAAATAAATAATTAAATAAATAAATCATAAATGATCAACCCTTTTATAATTATTAATAAATAAAACACAAAAATATTATTCATTCTCAAATTAGATCTTGTACATCTTATGTCTTATATCAAAACACTTAGTAATCACGGCTTACGATTAATAATTGATAATTAAAAACTATTCAACCTTTCATTTGTAGACATTAGAGTTACATCATATAATTACACGTATCAAACGACGTTGTGGGGTACCACCTTTAATTAATTATTTAATGAATTCGTTGTTGCATTAATGCAATAAATATAAAGGTTTTAAGATGTAATAGATTAGGTTAGCTGGGCAGAATATATATATATATAATATATATATATATATATATATATATATATATATATATATATATATATATATATATATATATATATATATATTATATATATATATTGCTTAGTGAATTTTTGCCTGTTGGAAAACTAATATTTGTTGGGACGCTTGAGAAAAATTCGGCAAACAGGAACAAAGCATATTGGAGTTTATAAGATCCCGTACAATCCCATACAATTTTCATAGGAGAAACTACAGATGTATTAAGACGAAAATATCAACATATTATCTGCTTATTGGAGATGAAAGTTCAGCTTTAAACAGACACCGTATCTCAGAGGAGCATAGGATTAAAATAGAAGACAAGAGTTGGTAGTAACTGAAAATGATGTAAATAAAAAAACTGGAATCTTTTCTTATTAAAAAAATTTATAATTACAATTATTATAATAGCAGATTTGTGCTAAATGATTTTACTAAATATGATATATATATATATATATATATATATATATATATATATATATATATATATATATATATATATATATATATATATATATATATATATATATATATATATATATATATATATATATATTTCCCTATCACCTTTCCCACTTTCGTGGGGTGGTGCCCGCCACAATTTCCTCACAAACATACCCATTCCTACCTTTCAACCATTTTCACCACCGCCCTCCATCTCACTCTGTCCTAACGCAAGTCTACCACCCTCTTCTAAACTCAAATTCCTTCCACCCAAAATTTCTCTCACTTCATCCATCCATCTCCACTGTGGCCTTTCCCTCCCCTACCCCCATCCACCTCGGATCTAAGTACCTTACCCACCATTCTGTCCTCATTCATTCTACATATGTGTCGAACCATTTTAGCACACCCTCCCCGCTCTATCCACTACATCCTTTTTCCATTTACACTTCTCCATTATTCTTTCATTTCTAATCCTATCAATCCTTCTAAATTTACATACCGCCCTCAAACCTTTCATCTCAAAGACATTCAAACTTTTCCTCACCCGAGCATTTATCATCCATGATTCACACCAATACAATACAGAAAGTAAGCACATACATTCAAACATTCTTATCTTTATTTCTTTCAAAATTTTTCCTTTCTTCTATACTTCTTTTAGGCCCCCAACACTTTCATTCCCTCAACCATTCTATTTTTTATTTATTTTTTCGTCCTACCCTTACCTTCCACCAACATTACTAGTTTCCTTCCCCCTAACTTCTACACCCCCTCATTCCTCTCTCCACATTTCCTCATTCTCACCTCCAATCCTCATAACATTACTTTCGCTGG
>SEYY01024859.1:100000-105000 GCA_009176605.1 Armadillidium nasatum | reverse complement strand
CAGTGTGAACGTTTCAAACCTTAACACAATCTAAGTTCTAAAAATTTATAATTTAAAATATAAACCAAATATAAATTCATCAATATAATAATATAAAAAATTAAAATAATAATAATAATAATTGCAATAAAATAATAAAAATATAAGAATAATATTGATATTAATATAATATAAACAAAAACCAAGACTAAAGTCGAAATTTTGCAACACCAAGAAATATTAAAAAGTCTGGACTATTTTGGGAAAAAGGACTTCATCACTGTGTGAAAAGAACAGTAGAAGAAGCTTGATCATTTAAGGATGGGGAATGAGTTTTTATATATAAAGACTCCAAAATCCTACGATCAAAAAGAGAAGACGAATGTTGGAGTATAGAAAAATCGGAAAAAGAAAAAGGATGGGTATCTGAATGGTCTCGTATGGTAAAGTGTTCAGGAGAAGAAAGAGGAAGGTCAGTACTGAAGGAAACTACTCTATGCTTATCAATCCTCACTTTTAATTGTAGACCAGTTTGGCCTACATACGCCGCATTACAGCTGGCACACTTAAAAAAATAAATTAACTTAGATTGTGCTGAAGACGGACCGCTTTAAGGTTTGAAACGTTCACACTATAGTAAATATGTGGAAATCCTTGGTGTTGCCTTTGACCTTTCTGAATAGATTGAAGTTCACAAGGAACGAAGCTATCTCAACTTATATATATATATATATATATATATATATATATATATATATATATATATATATATATATATATATATATATATATATATATATATATATATATATATATATATATATATATATATATATATATATATATATATATATATATATATATATATATATATATATATATATATATATATATATATATATATATATATATATATATATATATATATATATATATATATATATATATATATATCATTCATACATGATCAACAGACCTCCAAAAACAACATCCTTAACAGACCCCCCCCCGAAATAAACCCCGACTTCAACAACCTCCCAAGACACTTACAATCCTCACTTGCAAGATTGAGATGCGGGCACCACCCAAACCTACAACATTACAAACACGAATTCAAAATAAACCAGGCAGCATCTCCCACCTGTACTAGATGCGGAATGGCCCCGGAGACCGTGAAACACTTTCTATTACGCTGTCCTTCCAACTCTCGCCCCAAAACTCTTCTGGGGCATCACTTCTTTGAAGGATCTCTGGACGAGACCGACTGCGGCAGGAAGCTTCATTAGCGAAGTGTGGCCGCCTCAACATGGGGTGGTCAGGGGGTGAGAAGGTAAAAAAAAAAAAATAATATAATATATATATATATATATATATATATATATATATATATATATATATATATATATATATATATATATATATATATATATATATATATATATATATATATATATACTCAAAAAAAATACTTTCCCACAATCGTGGGATGGTGTCTACCGCAGGCCATATCCATTCTCCAACACTCACCCTTCGCCAATCTTTTCCACTCACCCTATCCTCAGTAAACCTTACACCTTCCTCCCAGATTATCCCACTATCCCTCAATAACTCCTTGACCCCACTCATTAAACTTTCCCTCTGTCTCCCCCTACCTCTCACAGCCTCAACTTCAAAACACCTTTTACAAACACCTTTTTTAATGAGTCTCTCTATTTAGCTCTCCCAACTACACACACACACACATACATATATATATATATATATATATATATTATATATATATATATATATATATATATATATATATATATATATAATATATATATATATATAATATATATATATATATATTTATAATATATAACATATCAACTGCGCTGAATTGAGAATCAATTCCCTCAATTGACGTATAGTTACAAACTTTTTAATTGAGGTTTATGCAATCTTAAAATAATTAAAATATAAGTATTAATATAATATATATATATATATATATATATATATATATATATATATATATATATATATAATATATATATATATATATATATATCGGTGATGAGACAATTAAGAATTTTTTGACGATGACGATGACAATAAAATTAAAAATATATATATTTTAGAAATTTTCACTATTTTAAATAAATTTAAATACTTTATAATAAGGTAGAATTAAATTGTCTTTTCTTTATTCTTTATGCAAATGTGTAATTAAATATAATTTTAATATGATAAAACAGGATGTCCCTCTCGCTTTCGACCCAAGATATGTTTTCATAGATATGAATCGTGTTAACATCACAGCAAGTGTTGAAAGGTATCGCCTTTAGCATCAAATAATTCCTGCACACGCTTTTCCATGTTACGGAAGATTGCCGCCAACACATTGGTAGTCATGGCGTCAATTCCCTGCAGAGTGTTGTCTTTCAGTGACATTAGAGTACGTGGCATGTTCCGATACACTTTCCCTTCCAGGATGCCCCATAGTTAGAAATCAGGCGGGCTAAGGTCAGTCGACCATGGTGGTCAAAGTCCCTTGGAAATTATTTGATGTGTGCAAGAAACATCATCCTGCTGAAATTAGTCAGTATGGAGTTCCTTGTCATTCAAATGATTTACGAATTCATTTACAAAGTAAAAAAGAAGATCACGAGTAGACCGTTCTTTACGAAAACCGTTCTAACTATCAGAGAAAAGATTAGAAGAATTGAGGTGTTACTAAATCTATCTGTTAAGAATAGATTCGAAAACTTTAGAAAGAACAGAAGTTAAAGACATAATACGATAATTAGAGTGTTCAGAGTGGTCCCACTTCTTCGGCGCAGGTTTAATGAACTCTCGTTTCCAGAAAGAAGAGAAGATGGAAGTATAATGAGAGAAATAGTTTACGAAGGCATGGTGCAAGCTCAGAAGCACAAGTTTTGAGAACCGCAGGAGGAATAAGATTAGGATCATAAGCCTTCTTAGTGTTAAGCTCAGAGAGAGCAGAAATGACATTTTAGAAGAAATTACAATATTAGGCATAAATGAGTTGGAGGGAGTTGAAAAAGGAGGACTATATATATATATATATATATATATATATATATATATATATATATATATATATATATATATATATATATATATATATATATATATATATATATATATATATATATATATATATATATATATATATATATATATATATATATATATATATATATATATATATATATATATATATATATATATATATATATATATATATATATATATATATATATATATATATATATATATATATATATATATATATATATATATATATATATATATATATATATATATATATATATATATATATATATATATATATATATATATATATATATATATATATATATATATATATATATATATATATATATATATATATATATATATATATATATATATATATATATATATATATATATATATATATATATATATATATATATATATATATATATATATATATATATATATATATATATATATATATATATATATATATATATATATATATATATATATATATATATATATATATATATATATATATATATATATATTATATATTATATATATATATATATATATATATATATATATATATATATATATATATATATATATATATATATATGCATATATATAACATACATATAATATAATATAATAAAGTAAATAGAGCTAAACACACTGGAGGATAAAGAATTACTTACCTCCTCGGGGGTCGAACCACCGCATGTTGCGACTGAGATCAACTAAAGACGCGGCGCTCTACCACTGAGCCATCCACGAACCCGAAAAAGTTCGCTTCAAGAACAGTTTCAAGCAACCGATCTTCCCGTCAAGGTATAATCACCAGGTTTTCACCCTGTTCCTCCCCACTCTTTAGGTATTATCAAATAAATGCTTATAAACCAAGCAGTAAATAATAAAGTAAATAGAGCTAAACACACTGGAGGATAAAGAATTACTTACCTCCTCGGGGGTCGAACCACCGCATGTTGCGACTGAGATCAACTAAAGACGCGGCGCTCTACCACTGAGCCATCCACGAACCCAAAAAAGTTCGCTTCAAGAACAGTTTCAAGCAACCGATCTTCCCGTCAAGGTATAATCACCAAGGTTTTCACCCTGTTCCTCCCCACTCTTTAGGTATTATCAAATAAATGCTTATAAACCAAGCAGTAAATAATAAAGTAAATAGAGCTAAACACACTGGAGGATAAAGAATTACTTACCTCCTCGGGGGTCGAACCACCGCATGTTGCGACTGAGATCAACTAAAGACGCGGCGCTCTACCACTGAGCCATCCACGAACCCGAAAAAGTTCGCTTCAAGAACAGTTTCAAGCAACCGATCTTCCCGTCAAGGTATAATCACCAAGTTTTCACCCTGTTCCTCCCCACTCTTTAGGTATTATCAAATAAATGCTTATAAACCAAGCAGTAAATAATAAAGTAAATAGAGCTAAACACACTGGAGGATAAAGAATTACTTACCTCCTCGGGGGTCGAACCACCGCATGTTGCGACTGAGATCAACTAAAGACGCGGCGCTCTACCACTGAGCCATCCACGAACCCAAAAAAGTTCGCTTCAAGAACAGTTTCAAGCAACCGATCTTCCCGTCAAGGTATAATCACCAGGTTTTCACCCTGTTCCTCCCCACTCTTTAGGTATTATCAAATAAATGCTTATAAACCAAGCAGTAAATAATAAAGTAAATAGAGCTAAACACACTGGAGGATAAAGAATTACTTACCTCCTCTTTGCTTGAAACTGTTCTTGAAGCGAACTTTTTTGGGTTCGTGGATGGCTCAGTGGTAGAGCGCCGCTTCTTTAGTTGATCTCAGTCGCAACATGCGGTGGTTCGACCCCCGAGGAGGTAAGTAATTCTTTATCCTCCAGTGTGTTTAGCTCTATTTACTTTATTATTTACTGCTTGGTTTATAAGCATTTATTTGATAATACCTAAAGAGTGG
>SEYY01024859.1:92500-95000 GCA_009176605.1 Armadillidium nasatum | reverse complement strand
GTATTTCCAGTTAAATGGTCAGGGATCGAATCCCGACAACAGATATGAATTGTGTACGATTCACACACGATTTTATTTAGTGGTCTCATAATATATATATATATATTATATATATATATATATATATATATATATATATTATATATATATATATATATATATATATATATATATATATATATATAATATATAATATATGTTGTTGACACATCATCTCTAAATGTGCTAGCTATTTGTACCAATTATGCAGTTTCATTTGCAAATATAAATCATCACGTACAATAAATACGATTTTATTTACGAAAAAAAAAAATTAATAGCAAATGGAAACTAAATTAGTTTTAAAATTTTCTCTTTCCTTTTTAGGTTTTTGTTTCCGAAGTTTTTTATTTATTTATTTTTTAATGATACAAATAAGATTCAATGATGTTAAATGATTGAACGAAATATTTCGATTTTGTATCTCGATTGCATTGTGGTATTATTATTTGCGAATCAAGTGATCATTTTTGCATAAATATTTATGCTTATTAAATATATCCCTATATAATCAAATTCGAGATAATTTGTTGCGTAAAACCGGTCTCTACTAAAAAATATCAAAAAAGGTTTGATAATATCCTTTGCAATTAATATTTATAAAGTTGTTTGCAGGGTAACCAACCTTACCACATTCTCTTGAATAGGATTTGTTTTAAGTACTACATTAAAACCTCCCTAATAAAGCTTTGGTACCTTAACGTTAAAAACCTTATTGTAAACCCTTATTTGAAACTCCAAAATCAACTGACTAGCTATCAATATTACATATTGGCTAAGTTAAATTTTATATATAATTTTTTTTGCAGTGAAACATAAACAGAAAGGAGAAGGGTAAGAGAAAGAAGAAAATGATAAAAAAGAAGAAGGAAAAATAAATAATGAGATGACGGTAATTAAGATTTTAATTATTATAAAAAGAAAGAAGAAAATAAAATGAGAAAATAATGACTATAATATATAAAAAACACGAAAGTTTGAGTTTAAATATATATATATATATATATATATATATATATATATATATATATATATATATAATATATATATATATATATATATATATATATATATATATATATATATATATATATATATATATATATATATATACTTTTTTTAATTTCACCTCTGGTGGGCAAAGGCCAGAGTTAGGGACGAGTTGAATATCTGGTCAAGTTAAAGGTTGACATGTCCCGATACCAGGCGTTTGAATTATTATTATTATTATTATTATTATTATTATTATTATTATTATTATTATTATTATTATTATTATTATTATTATTATTATTATTATAATTAATTATAATTATTATTATTATTATTATTATTATTATTATTATTATTATTATTATAATTATTATTATTATTTCTGAATTCTTTCTGAATTGAAACTTATAAAACATCTTAAAAATTTCTTTCTTTCATTTTAACATTTTATTTTTCAAGTTCACATCTCAAGGGCACTGCCCTATTCGAGGAGGGAAATTTTTTTCAAACATGTGTGTTAACCACTCAACCGTTGTGCAACGGCAGAATAAAAACCGTTACTCAACCGTTATGCCACGGCACTGCATTAGCAAAATCTTTCACCAATATTTTCTTTTTTACTAACATCGAAATCAGAATGAATTATTTAAAGATTTAATCTTAAATATTTTTTATTATTTTATTTTATTTTATTTTATCATTTTAATCAATTATTATTTTATTATTTTTATTATTTAAATGATTTAGAGAGTTTATAGACTTGTTTGAAGTTTGATTCTTCGTTATGATCTCGGCATTATTTGTGTCTTTTATTCCTTCTGCTACTACTACTTCAGTTACTGGTTCTATCACAGTTAATAAACAACAAGTGCTACTACAACTACTACTACTACTCCTAAGGAAATTATTAATATTACTACATTGTATTTACGTACATTTCTCCAGTTATTCTAGTCTCCCTTTAACCTTCTTCATAGTAAAACTCCATATTTGACGTTAGAATGAAATCTTTATCTTTAAATATCATCTACTTCCTTAATTGGTTGTTGTTGTTGTTATTATTATTATTATTATTATTATTATTATTATTATTATTATTATTATTATTATTATTATTATTATTATTATTATATACTTATTTAATCATTTAATTGTTTATTTTAATTTTGAATTTCCCTAATATTTAGTGTCTCAAATTGCAAGATAGTAGTTATTAAGAAGGAATATTCACTATACGAGTAGAGGATATTCTGTAACATCATCCTTTTTTTGTAACATCTTTTATTTCTTGGTTACTAATATGTCACTTAACAATCGTATACCGGCAATTTGCGCAAATATCACTAAGATTGATTACAAATATCACTAAAATTAAAACTAAGTACTGTTAAGGTTGTATTACATTTTGGTAATCTGCACAAATATCACTAAAATTAGTTACAAATATCACTAAAATAAAAATTAACTA
>SEYY01024859.1:60000-75000 GCA_009176605.1 Armadillidium nasatum | reverse complement strand
GGTATAGGCTGAAGGAGGGTACGTTTCAAGCAAATAGGGAAGGCTGAAGTAGAATGACAGAGACGAAATAATTTACAAAGGCACAGTGCAAGCTCAGAAGCACAAGTTTTGAAAATAACAGGGTAGATACCACAAGGACCATAAACCTTTATATATAAATATATATATATATAATATATATATATTTATATATATATATATATATATATATATATATTATATATATATATATATATATATATATATATATATATATATATATGTGTGTGTGTGTGTGTGTGAAAGGCATATTTGTTTAACAATAATAATAATAATAACAAGCTCATATGCGTATCCCTACGGATACGCTTATGGACTTGTTATTATATTATTATTATTATATTATTATTTATATTTATTATATTTATTATTATTATTATTATTATATTATATATAATTAATATTCTGAAAGGTTTTTTTTTTTAAGCCTATACTTTAACATGGGTTTGTAAGCCAATTGGCCGGACCAATATTAAGTAGCTTCACCAAATGTGTATATATATATATTCTTTAAATAAAAGTAAATGAATTATATATTTTCAATTTAAATTTAAATAATAATTTTATAAAATTTCTTAAATAAAATAATAAATAAGAATAATGATAATAATAATAATAATAATAATAATAATAATAATAATAATAATAATAATAATAATAATAATAATAATAAAATATGAAATATTTAAAAAAAAAAGTTTTATTTTTATATTATATTATATATTATATATATATATATATATATATATATATATTATATATATATATATATATATATATATATATATATATATATATATAAAATTTAATATTTCTGTCAGCAAAGAACATAAGCGTATCCCTTTGGGATACGCATATGAGCTTTTTTATTATTATTAGTTATTTTAAAAAAATTATTATTAATTATTATTATTTTATTATTATTATTATTATTATTATTATTATTATTTATTTATTTATTATTATTTTAATATGTTCTTGTTATTATTAAAATATAAAATTTAAAATATTTTTTTTTTTTATTTTTAACTTTTATATTATATATATATAATATTATATATATATATATATATATATATATATATATATATATAATATATATATATATATTATATATATATATATATATATGTATATATATATATATATATATTTGGTGAAGCAACGTAATATAGGTTTGACCAAATTCTTATAAAAAACAAATGAACAAAAAAGTGAACGGAATAATATTAATAAGATATAATAATAATAATAATAATAATAATAATAATAATAATAATAATAATAATAATAATAATAATAATAATAATAATCATAATCATAATAATTATGTAAAGGAATTTATTGTAAGATACAGTAAACAACAAAACTATTTAACACAATTATATACAAAAGTACAAATAAGCATGTATCCTTCTAAACAAAAAATCTATTTTGAGGCTTGAGATATATGGAATACCATTAAAAACCGATTTAAAAACCAAAGGTTTCACAAGCCCCATAAAAACCATGCTCATTATTTAGAACTTGTAAATGTACTACAAACAACTTTTAAAAGAGTTTTAAGACTTATACGATTTCATATGTTACGTAAAATGCAAGTTCAGCTTTGTAATTATGCGTTCCGTTAAGATTTTGGTCTTGTATAGGGTCAAAAAGGTCACTGAATTCTCTGTAAAATGTGAGACTAATATTAAGACATATTTCACTGTTACAACAACTTCAACTATTTTAAGTATATTAATAATCTTACTTTTAAAAAAAGCAGAATAGCGACTTGTCTTTTTATATGCTAAATAAGTTCTACAGAGAGAGTGTTATTGGTGTTTCTTTTTATTGTTAGAAAAGACTGTCTGTTAAATCCTAGGGTTAAAATTGACTAGCTTGCAATTTAAGTTTGAACTCTTAAGTATACTTCATAAATTCTTGAATTACATCTCAATCCAGAAAGATACTGACATACACATACACACATACACACATACACACATACACACATACACCACACGCACACACTATATATATATATATATATATATAATATATATATATATATTATATTATATATATATATATATATATTATATATATATATATATATATATAATATATATATTGTGCGTGTGTGTGTGTGTGTGTGTGTGTGTGTGTGTGTGTGTGTGTGTGTGTGTGTGTGTGTCTGAGTTTGTGTATATTTGTGCGAGACCCCAGCATGAGTTCCATTCACTCTTCCAAAGTACTTCGATAAATGGTTATGTCATGGAAGGTTGTATTTATAAAAAGATGAAGCATGAAGTTTAGAGAAATCAGAAAAAAAAGAAATGATATAAGGTTAAAAAATAAAAAAGATATATTTGCCTGAAGTCTTCAAAAAGAAGATTAAATGCAAGGAACTTCTCAAAGCCGAGTCATTAACTATACCACCTCTTGGGTTATAAGCTTTAACCATAATTGGATGACATATAAATAGGACGACAGGCTTAGGAAACTTGCTGTCCAATTCACTGCTATTAAAACTCTAAGATTTCAAGACTACATTGGAAACCACTCAGGATAATCTAGAAAACTACCAAAGGAAAGCTTTTGAGACCAGTTACCCATAATTAGATGATATATAAATAGGACGAGAGGCTTAGGAAACCTGCTATCCAGTTCACTGCTATTAAAACTAAAAGATTCCAAGACTACATTGGAAACCACTCAGGATAATCTAGAAAACTACAAAAGGAAAGCTTTGAGATCAATTAACCCTTCCTCAAAGTGAATGAAGAGAAATATGAAGAAGACAGACTGAAACTGACAAATGATGATCATAAATAAATAGAAAAGAGTTTTAAATTTCCTACGTGAACTATATTTAAAATCTTCAGAGTGTTTGTTTGTGTGAGTCAAAGGTAGATCACCGCCTTGTTTATAGCCTATCATCCGTTAGTTCATATTAACTGAACTGTATTATTATCATTATAAATTCAGAAAAGTAAACAAAGAATAATAAAATCTGTCAGTATCTTTTACAAAAAACTTATTGTACTTAAAGTTGTTTTAAAACGTATGACCTTATATTATGTACTTACATAGTATACGAAGGAAAAAAGAAAAAAAAAGTGTTTTTCGTATATTTTGGCGATGCAACCACACCTTAAGATGCTTAATATATATATAATATATATAATATATATATATATATATTATATATATTATATATATATATATATATATATATATATATATATATATATATATATATATATATATATATATATATATATATATATATATATATATATATATATATATATATATATATATATATATATTATATATATATATATATATATATATATATATATATATATATATATATATATATATATTATATATATATATATATATATATATATATATATATATTATATATAATGTCATTATGCAGCATTTCTTCTAACAAGAGAGGCTTTATATTCTTCACATCGAGATACTTGTATTTGAGATAAAATAAAATAAAATAAAATAAAATAAAATAAAAGAAAAGAAATCTTATATGCTAAAATTGAGACTTGAATTGATACTTGCATTGGAAAAAATGAGACACTTATTGAGAATTAACATTTAAAAATTAACTTATTATTCATTGTATGATAACAAAACTCAATATTCCCTTATGATATATATATATATATATTATATATATATATATATATATATATATATATATATATATATATTATATATATATATATATATATATATTATATATATATATATATATATATATATATATATATATATATATATATATATATATATATATATATATATATATATATATATATATATATATATATATATATATATATATTATATGTAATATATATATATATATATATATATATATATATATATATATATATATATATATATATATATATATATATATATATATATATATATATATTATATATATTATATATGTATATATATATATAATATATATTATATATATATATATATATATATATATATATATATATATATATATAATATATATATATATATATATATATATATATATATATATATATATATATATATATAATATACCATATATATATATATATTATATATATATAATATATATATATATATACAATAATTTATATATATATATATATATATATATATATTATATATATAATATATATATATATATATATATAATGGATATAGATAGATAGATAGATAGATCTATAGTTAAGTGTAGTACTGCAAGCCAAGAAAACACATTGTTTAAATAATTCTATTCAGACACTTGCAATTTAAAAACAAATGCGATACTTTTCCCAGACTCTCATTTTTTGAATAAGGATTCAGTGCTGCTTTGAGGGTCATAATATTTCAGGCTCTTAGTTGCCTTCGCTAACCTAACTTTCGCGAATAAATAATAATGATGTTGAAAATATAGTGATTATGGTGTACTGTAAAATTTATGAGAAGAATAATGCTGGGTTGTTGTCTATTCTTCTTCTTCTTCTATTATTTTTTTTTTTTGGATGATCACATGAGAATGCATAAAAGTGCATACATACATTTGCTTTTGTACTTGTTTGTATGTGTACATGTAAACTTGCATTTATGAGTTCAGTACTTCCTAGTTCTCATTTGCATTATGCTTATGTAAATCTTTTTTATTTTGTACAAAGATTTAGTATATATATATATATATATATATATATATATATATATATATATATATATATATATATATATATATATATATATATATATATATATATATATATATATATATATATATATATATATATATATATATATATATATATATATATATATATATATATATATATATATATATATATATATATATATTATATATATATATATATATATATATATATATATATATATATATATATATATATATATATATATATATATATATATATATATATATATATATATATATATATATATATATATATATATATATATATATATATATATATATATATATATATATATATATATATATATATAATATATATATATATATATATATATATATATATATATATATATATATATATATATATATATCAAGGGAGAACGACGTTGCACAGTCAGATACTATGGAATTACTCTTCATTATACATAAAGGGTGTTACGATATTTGAATCGTCCAGTTACGCTATAGTCTTTAACTACTTAGCCAGTTAAAGTCTATGCGCTACACTCAGGTCTTCAATGATTTGTCCCTTTATCGCCTCATTATCATGTCTTTCTAATCAGAATTTTTAATAGACGTGTTTCACAATCACCAGTTGCTCGTTTTGTATAGAAGAGTTATTCGTCCTTGTATTTCATATTTCTCTCCTTGATAATATGGAATCTAAAGCTTTTCGTTTTATCAAAACTTTCCTTTTCACTTTACGAAAATTATAATTACAAAATTACACAAACCCTTTTATGGCACTGGGCATTTCACATTTCTGGCCAATAGATGTTTGACTGTTGTGCGCATGCGCACATTTTCGAGGTAAGAAAACTCTTACCAGTCTGTTTCTGACCGTTGTACTATGCATCACTCTCCTTATATTATCGCTATTACAATGAACAAAACTCTCCTTTTAGGCGAACTCATGTGCCTCGTCTTTCCACACAGTATCATCCATTCTCTTAGTACCTATCTGACCTCACACTTAACCGCAATGCTTATTCTCACTTGTACATCCAATGATAAAGTCTGAAACACATATCGGTCTTCTCTTTTCCTACTCTTTCTTCAACTACCACAAATTGAAACCAATGTATCATATTACCCCTGCCATTATCATTAATTTGATTAATGAATTGAGTCTTCCCCAACCCTAGTGCATATTTATATAGGCCTCTAACCTTTTACCACCTAATTATTATTATTATTACTATTATTATTATTATTATTATTATTATTATTATTATTATTATTATTATTATTATTATTTATTATTATATATATTATATATATATATATATATATATATATATATATATATATATATATATATTATATATATATATATATATATATATATATATATATATATATATATATATATATATATATATATATATATATATATATATATATATATATATATATATATAATATATATATATATATATATATATATATATATATATATATATATATATATATATATATATATATATATATATATATATATATATATATATATATATATATATATATATATATATATATATATATATATATATATATATATATATATATATATTATATATATATATATATATATATATATATTTAAAATTAAATCCTCTAGGGTTTCTAGAAATCTTGCAAAATCTTTAAATTGTAGATATCATGTATCCATATCATAATTCGGTAAATACACTATAATACTCTATTGTAAGGAAATGATTTCTCTTTCAAAACATCGTCAACATAATTTATAACTTTCGAATTTTAAGATCAGGTCTTGCGTTGTTAAAAAGAAAATGCTTATGGAACAGATTGTTAGAAAATGTTTCAAAAGAGGATATTCAAAAAAAAAAAAAAAAACTAACAAGCAATTATGCATATTTGTGCTGACATGATGTATTTAAGTTTGAGGGTCATTTGTTGAGAGAGTAGTATTTCTGTAAAAGGAAATATCAAATAACGAGTAGATCTACATCACATTTATCTGAAATTGAACAGTTATTATTCAGAGTTTTCTTGCTGAGAACTACTTGGGAAAAATAATAATAATTAATAATTCTGATAATATTCAAAAAAATAAAAGACAAATTCTGATACAGCGGTTGCAAGGGGTTTAACAACAAAAGCAGTAATCAAAGTGCATTTTAATTTCAATTTACAATATAAAGAAATGCCACTCCTTTATTGATATCAATATGTATGATATGATAGATAACCCAGATTTGTATTCTCAGTAAGCAATATTTTTGAGAGTATAATTATAAAAAGGTTTATCATCAAAGTTTCTTATATAAAGAGTAGTTCCTTTAAGTGCTTAATTGAGTTCCGATATTTAAGGCTATAATATTTATTTTTAATTTCAGTCCATGCATCAAATTACCAGACAATTTAACCTCGTTTATCTCAGTATTATGACAATGCTCCTTTCTTCTGTTCAAATCCTCAGATTCCTCTATAGCAAGATTACAATAAGATAGAGTTAGTGAATCTTAATTTTTGACATCAAAGGATGATTAAAAATTCATAACAAACAGACAGGCTTTTAATTATTGCTACAGATACTATTACTACTACTATTACAGCTAGAACTACTAATGTTACTATTAGTTATGATTACAAAAACTAATGTTAAGAATAATAATACTAAAAGCTTCAATAATAATGCTTATTATAATAATAATAATAATAATAATAATGACCTATAATAATAATAATAATAATAATAATAATATAATAATAATAATTAAAATAAGCAATAATAAATAATAATACTAATAATAAAAATAATAATGATAATAATAATAATAAATAATAATAATAATAATAATAATAATAATAATAATAATAATAATAATAATAATAATATATATATATAATACTATATATATATATATATATATATATATATATATATATATATATATATATATATATATATATATATATATATATATATATATATATATATATATATATATATATATATATATTAGAGGTTCTTCCCAATCACTGTAGTTTAGCTTTAATAACCATTGATGCTCATATATGGAGTGATTACTTGAATTAGGGACATCTTTTGCTATTAAAATGCTCGAGACGAACGAGCGAACGGAAAAGTCGATTTCTGAATAGAATATAAATCAAGGAACACGCGATTTCCTTTCACAAGTTCATGTTGCAACAATATTGAATTTGCAAATGGCTTTAAAAATTGCGTTTGAAGAGCGTCTGTTAAAAGAGTAAATAATGATGATGAAAATAATAATAATAATAATAATAATAATAATAATAATAATAATAATAATAATAATAATAATAATAATAATAATAATAATAATGAAAATAGTAATAATAATAATGAAAATAGTAATAATAATAATTATAATGATATTAAAAATAAAATATTAATATTTATATTACTATTAACAGCGAAATACTTAAATACTATTACTACTACTACTACCATTACATCTACTATACTGTTAATAATAATAATAATAATAATAATAATAATAATAATAATAATAATAATAATAATAATAATAATAATAATAATAATAATAATAAAATAATAATAATAATAATAATAATAATAATAATAATAATAATAATAATAATAATAATAATAATAATAATAATAATAATAATAATAATAATAATAATAATAATAATCATAAAATATATTTCAAGGATGGACAACAAAGCTTAATAAAGGATTTCAATAGAATATTGTAATAGTAATGAGACCATAGAGGTCACATACTAGGAATTTAAACTTTGCACAAACTTTTTTTATAATTACACATTCACACACACACACACACACACACACACACACACACACACACACACACACAATTATATATAATATATAATATATATATAATATATATATATATATATATATATATATATATATATATATATATATATATATATATATATATATATATATATATATATATATATATATATATATATATATATATATATATATATATATATATATATATATATATATATATATATATATATATTGGAATTTGTTTAACAAACTAGGGGATTTATTTTGACCCGAGAGTTGTCGCTCTTCCTCAGTGGAGGAAAGTTTTCCTTTATTCTGAAAAACTTTAGAGGATCAAATTAGCTTTCGCTAAATTTAGTACCGATAACTTAAGTTCGCTAACTCAAAAAACATATCTGAATTTGCTCCTGTTTTGGTGAATGTTTCTGAGACCTTTATTTTGGGTTTCTATTCCTGGCCATGTTTAATCACAACAGCAACTGTGCCAAGGCCTCCTTGAAGCAAGTGTGTACACACAAATATCTCGTCCTTTTTGTTAAAGGATGAGCTTGTAAAATTTTTGCAACCACACAGTATTTTATTAGTTTGAAATAACTAATCAAAATTGTATGACGTTTTTTTTACATTAAATAACGCTTCATTGGAGTGTTATTATAATAAGATGCAATTTATTAATTAAATATTTAATCCTATTTAAAAAAAATTAAGAAATTATAAGTGTAATGGTCGCACAAACCTGCAACCAGGTCACGAGCCGCCCTTGATATATATATATATATATATATATATATATATATATATAATATATATATATATATATATATATATATATATATATATATATATATATATATATATATATATATATATATATATATATATATATATATATATATATATATATATATATATATATATATAATATATATATATATATATATATATATATATATATATATATATATATATATATATATATATATATATATATATATATATATATATATATATATATATATATATATATATATATATATATATATATATATATATATATATATATATATATATATATATGTATGTATGTGTGTGTATGTGTTTGTGTGTGTGGTATGCAACACATTTTGGAGATTCAAATTGCAATATATTTAAATTTCAGATCTTCTTTTGGATCTTATAAATATCCTGAGCAAAGAAAAATAGGAAATGAATGCATATAATACTCGTAAAAGTTAAAATATGGTTTTCTTTTGGTATAATTGTCAGCTGGTTATCGGATTAGAATAATCAAAGTTAACATTTGAGTTAGGGACTTAGCAATTAGCTAAGCAAATGTTTTGGTCAACTGCGTTCATTCTTTTGTATATATATATATATATATATATATATATATATATATATATATATATATATATATATATATATATATATATATATATATATATATATATATATATATATATGCAAAATAAAAGTATTGCTTCATGGTATTTCAACTTGAAATATTATCGTAGCCTTATTTGGCGACCTTTGCATTTTAGGGACCTTTGAAAGCCTTCAAAATGTAACATAGAACATTATTGTGTAAAACTTAATTCTTTCTTGGCGTGAAATATGTACTTCGTGAGTTGTTGAGCCAAGGTGCCAAGTTTGAATTTTTTTTTTCTTTCTTTCTTTCTTCTCTTGTGATACTTTATTTTTAACTTGTATTTCCTATTTCTTAAAATGTTGTAAATTATTTCTTTATAGTACTTACAGTTACTCACATACACATACACAAACACACGCACACGGATATATATATATATATATATATATATATATATATATATATATATATATATATATATATATATATATATATATATATATATATATATCACTAAAAGGAAGTGTGCTGACCTCCATGGGTCTCCTGATAAAAATTTCTGGCCTCTTGTCAAAAATATCTCTAATAACTTTTGTAAATCAGCCTTTCATCCTCTTATTCTCTCAGATGGTTCTGTAGCTAATACTCCCTCTGAAAAGGGTAATCTCTTCAATCTCCTTTTTCCTCGAATTCCACCCTGCTCGATTCTTTCACCCCTCTTCCTACTCCTTCTCCTCTCAGATGCCCCATATATCT
This sequence comes from Armadillidium nasatum, assembly GCA_009176605.1. Lineage (NCBI taxonomy): Eukaryota > Metazoa > Arthropoda > Malacostraca > Isopoda > Armadillidiidae > Armadillidium > Armadillidium nasatum. The sequence goes on along the minus strand of SEYY01024859.1, from coordinate 64,287 downwards.
GCCTGCGATTACTTATGATCGGGGTATTGGATCCTGAAATCTATGTAAGGCAGGAAGGCCAGTGGACCGGATGGCATTACCCATCGTGTTCTGATTGAGCGTGCTTCCGAGTTGGCGCCTGTCCTCATTCAGCTCTACTTTCTATGCCTTAATACTAATACTTTTCTTCCGTGTTGGAAGCGCGCATATGTTTAGCCGATCCCGAAAAAAAGGTAACCGCTCTGGCCCTTCCAACTATCGACCTATAGCTCTCACTTATGTTCTGTCTAAATATTTTTGAAACTCATTTCATCTCTCATTTCGTGGATCATTTGAAGTTTCATTCTCTTTTATCAGATTATCAGTGTTGCTTTCGAAGCTCGAGGACAACTGGTGATTTACTTTCCAATCTCACTGATTTATGGTCTTCTGCTTTTAGGGACTTCGGGGAGTCTTGTGTGGTGGCCTGACATATCCAAAGCTTTTGACGGGGTATGGAATGCGTCACTGCTCTCTTAGCATCCTCCTTCTCTTTGCTTACTCTTGTTTAGTTTTCTCACAGATCGTTCCATTTCGGCACATGTAGATGGAGCGACCTCTTCCACCTTTCCAATCATTTGTGGTGTTCCTCAGTGTACTGCTTTTTCTAAAACTTTATTCTTACTTTTCATTAACGATCTTCTCAGCCTCACTACTTCTAACTCTGTTGACTCTTATGCTGATAACTCATCTCTCCATTCTTCTACTCATTTCAAATCTGCTCCCTCATTTGCTTTTAGAGTTGCTTCTCGTCTTCAATTTTCAGATTCAATTCTTGCCGATCTGGATGTGATTTTCCGGTGGGATCGCCTCAATTTTGTGAAATTCAATTCTTTAAGAACTCAACTTCTTCACATCTCCCTATCAAAAACACCCCCCCAACTTTCTTATCTTCTTCGATGGCTCTCCAGTCTCACTTGTAAATAACATTAAAATTTTTTGTCGAAACATAAACAATAAATTTTCTTGGAAAGTACATATCACAAAGGTTGCTAAGGCAGCCTCAAAGAAGCTGGAAATATGTACTTAATTCATATATATATATATATATATATATATATATTATTATATATATATATATATATATATATATATATATATATATATAATATATATATATATATATATATATATATATAATATAATTAATAATATAATAATCATAATAATAATAATATATAATAATAATAATAATAATAATAATAATAATAATAATAATAATAATAATAATAATAATAATAATAATAATAATAATAATTAATAATAATAATAATAATAATAATAATAATAATTAATAATAATAATAATAATAATAATAATAATAATAATAATAATAATAATAATAATAATAATAATAATAATAATAATAATAATAATAATAATAATAATAATAATAATAATAATAATAATAAAATGCACATTATCAGTTTACTGTGGCAGGACAAAAATGCTGTTTCTTGCCTCTTGTGATAGGTTAATGTTCAAACTAATCTCAAGATGATCTGATACAACGCATTCGTATGCAAAAGACATAAATTATATGAAATGGTTATTTTATTAGTTTTGGACAGTGATATATATTTTAGAATGGGACACATACATTGGACTAATCCTTGAACGCAATATACATTGAATAAATCTGTATAATATACACTGAATTAAAATACATATAGGAGTAATCTTAATAAAATATATTATACTAATCTTTGCATATAAATTAATTTTTAATTATTTTGTGTAAGGTAATTATTTACTCCATATTTTTTTAAATATTTTGTATCTTTTTATATATTATGTTATTTTATACAGTAATTAAAACTTTTTTCTCCTTAATGATTTATTAATTTTGCGAAGACTTTAATGTAAAGTTTATGTTTAATAATTCTTAATTGCTCAAACATGATTTTTATTATGAGATTAATTACCAATAAAAAAAGACTTCTTTATCATAGAGTAATTAAGCATTTTTATTTTTTAATATATATATATATATATATATATATATATATATATATATTATATATATATATATATATATATATATATATATATATATATATATATATATATATATATATATATATATATAAACAGGGAATTAGTTATTTTTTCGTTATTGTTGAGCTTCATGAGCCTTTTTTTACGAAATTATTTTTCATTCATCAGAAACAAATAAATAATTAAAAGATTTATGCACTGAAAAGATAAAATATTAATGAAAGAAACGAAAAACTTTATAGAAATTTCTTAAGCATCTGAAAGCGGAAACAGTTATTATTAAGGTTGCAGTTGTACGCCTTTAAAGTGTCCTTATTTAAAAATTTTTCTGTTGCTATTGCTTTGATATTTTTTTGAAAGGCGGCAATAAGTTTACTAAAGTTCTTGTATTAAAAAAAAAGCAGTAAAATATGTATGAAAATCCATAACGAGACATTAAGAATCCATAACGAGACTTTATAAATTCATAACGAGACTTTAAGAATCCATAACGAGACTTTATAAATTCATAACGAGATTTTATAAATTCATTACGAGACTTTATACATCTATAAAGAGACTTTATAAATCCATAACGAGACTTTATAAATCCATAACGAGATTTTAGAAATCAAAACGAGACTTTATACATCCATAAAGAGACTTTATAAATCCATAACGAAATTTTATAAATCCATAAAGAGACTTTATAAATCCATACGAGACTTTATAGTTTTATAAATGCATAAGAAAGCAAACCAACCTGCCTAAATTAATACATTCAATGACTATTTCCTTTGATTCAGAAGTGTCATTTTTTCTTTATTAAAATTAATTTCATATATTAGATCTTTTAAAAAAACTACAAATATTTGATTAATTTTGCCCAGAAGGTGTCTGCTCTTAAACTACTCAAAAGATATTCAAAATGAGATGTAAATTTGAGTTCTGTTCTACCTTGATAGCTGAATAAAAATTTAATATTTTTTTTTCTTATACTAACATGGTAGAAAGATAAAACCATTGTCTAAATATTTAATCTATGATAAAACCAACAATTTTAATTATTCTTGGTAAATATACACCATATGAAGCACTGTTGTTTATAATAATTTTGTAGGTTTGCTGATATTACTAAGAATATTTTTTCTTGAAACTCATTCAGTAATATTTTATATTTACAATTTTCTTGGAATTCATTCAGTAACATTTTGATTTAAATTTTTTTTCGAAATTCGTTTAGTAATATTATGAATTAAGAATTTTCTTGAAATTCATTCAGTAATATTTTGAATTAAGAATTTTCTTGAAATTCTTTTAAGAATTTTCTTGAAACTTGTTCACTAATATTTTAAATTTAGAATTTTCTTGAAATTCATTCAATAATATTTTGATTTAGAATTTTCAGGAAATTCGTTGAGTAATATTTTAAATCAAGAATTTTCTAGAAACTCTTTCATTAATATTTTGAATTAAGAATTTACTTGAAATTCTATCGGTCATATTTTGATTTAAAAATTTTCTTGATTCTTTCAGTAACATTTTGAATTTAGAATTTTCTTGAAATTCATTAAGTAATATTTTGGATTATGAATTTTCATGAAATTCTTTCAATAATATTTTGAATTTAGAATTTTCTTGATATTTATTGTGTAATATTTTGAATTTTTTTGAACACATGTTAAAACCTTTCAATTAAAATTATACGAGTAAAACATTTTAATTGCTTTTGTTGTTCTGTTTTTGATGATGATATTTTTATTTTTGTTCTTCTTGTAAAACATGTTCTTGTCCTTATTGTTGTTGTTGTTGATCTTTTACTACTTCATTTTTTGTTTTTGCTCTTGTCTTTTTGCTGTTGTTATTGTTATTGTTGTTATTGCTACTGTTATTGTTGTTATTGCTTGTTCCTTATCTTCTTTTTCATCTTCTTATTCTTGTTCTCCTTTTTCTTTTTCTTCTTGTTCTTGTTCTTGTTCTTCTTGTTTTTGTTGTTGTTGTTGTTGTTGTTGTTGTTGTTGTTGTTGTTGTTGTTGTTGTTGTTGTTGTTGTTGTTGTTGTTCTTCTTCTTCTTCTTCTTCTTCTTCTTCTTCTTCTTCTTCTTCTTCTTCTTCTTCTTCTTCTTCTTCTTCTTCTTCTTCTTCTTCTTCTTCTTCTTCTTCTTAGCAATTCAGTGCTTAAAATAGTCTGAAGGACATTGAAGTCATCTAAAACTTATCGTTTTTATTAACATAGATTTCATTTTGAAATCAAACCTGATCCGATCCAGGAATATAAGAAACTCTCTGCGTT
>SEYY01024859.1:52500-57500 GCA_009176605.1 Armadillidium nasatum | reverse complement strand
ATATATATATATATATATATATATATATATATATATATATATATATATATATATATATATATATATATATATCGTAGGTGTACTGTAAAATTGACCAAGTAATAAACCAAGTTTGTGTGAAATCTCAATTTTAAAATTCTAAGTAGTAAGGAAAATCAGGAGTTAATAAAATAAATAAGAAAGAAAGAAAGAAAATCGTTACAATATGAAGGAAATATTAAATCCTGATTTTTCGCACTACTTAGAACTTTCAATTGTAATTTCACACACACTTGGTTTTTTGACTTGGCCAGTACACCCACGATATATATATATATATATATATATATATATATATATATATATATATATATATATATATATATATATATATATATATATATATATATATATATATATATATATATATATATATATATATATATATATATATATATATATATATATATATATATATATATATATATATATATATATATATATATATATATATATATATATATATATATAAAACGATAGTACAGAGTATGTCATTTCCAGTATCTGTGAAGCTATAATACTTGCTATAAAATTAATCTACATCGGACGAGCACATTTCTTTACCACCAAAAGGGAGATTAACTTCCTAATTTACATAAAGCAAAGCTAAAATTTTACATAGTTTCGTTTGAAAGACTTTCCAATATCTTCTAAGAAATTAGATCCATTTTGAACAAAACATTTTTAGAGGTTGATTATATATATATCTTAGCATGCGAAGGACCCGCAGGAGCGGGGCCCTAGGCGGTCGCCTGCTTTGTCTATTGCGTAATCCGGAGTTATATATATATATATATATATATATATATATATATATATATATATATATATATATATTATATATATATATATATATATATATATAATATATATATATATTATATATATATTTTTTATTTAAATAAAAAAAAAAAAAATTTTTTTTTTTTTTTTTTTTCTTTTTTCTTTTTTTCTTTTTTTTCTTTTTTTTTTCTTTTTTTTTCTTTTTTTTCGTAATGAAGCATCTGTATTCTCAACAGATTGAAGGTAGATGGGTCCGCCCTAATAACTCGTTCGATTTCGTGCTTAGTTTTTAAGACTTCGTCTTAAGAGAAATATTGATATTATAAAAAGAAATTTTCAAGCTTTATTTTTGGTAAAATTAGATTTACTCACTTTTTTTTCAGCTCATGACGATCAGGTTGTCAATTCAAGAATGAAATTTTGACAAATTAATTTCAGACTTAATTTCTTTTTCATGATAGAAAATATCTTAAGTGAAAGAGATGAATACTCTTTATATATATATATATATATATATATATATATATATATATATATATATATATATATATATATATATATATATATATATATATATATATATATATATATATATATATATATATATATATATATATATATATATATATATATATATATATATATATATATATATATATATATATATATATATATATATATATATATATATATATATATATATATATATATGCACCAATTAATCACCACCTACGGACACATCTCTTATCTATGAAGAGACAGGTGATTAAAAAACATAAGATTAGCTACGTAACCACCTGATTAAACATCACAATAGGTCCTTAGAGAGCTCTTTCCAGAGCTATAAATATGAGTTATACTAAGGGAAAATAACACGTAGGTAGAGATTTTCATTGTCCACAAATGGTTACCTTGAGCAGGACTGCAGCATGCCAGTCTCTGTACAGTTACGTCAAAAAAAGAATTGAAACCTCTTTTATAGCCATTTTTCTTTTGCGAATGGATTTACATGGGTTTACGAATGCATCTAACATTTGGCAAATTTATTTTGTATTAAACGAAACGGAACTAAGGTTATTATACAAGGGCTCGCCTCAGCTCTGTAGCATGCTCCCCTAATACGGAAAGGAATGACATCAGACCGCATGCTTTACCAATGCTCATAGCATAGTTGATGATGTCCTATTCGCCAACCCTAATTCTATGTTGCTATTAAAAGAACAAAAAGATTTAGAGGCCCCAATAAACACAGTCAAGACATCTGTAATTTGTAGCAGAGTTTGTAACTTTTCAAAATGAAAAATACAAAAATAAAAACATGTAAGGTAAGATGGGGGTATCTGTGTATGTGCATTATATATATATATATATATATATATATATATATATATATATATATATATATATATATATATATATATATATATATATATATATATATATATATATATATATATATATATATATATATATCAAAGTGTAAGAGGAGAGAGGAAGAGAAAGACTAAAAAGAATTTTAATTTGTAAATAAATAACTATCTAAATAAATAAAAAAATAAATATTATATAAATAAATAGGAAAAAAATAAATAATCATAAAAATAAATAAATGATTATATAAATAAAGATGAGGTTTGAATGAAGAATGAAGATACTCTAATAAACTTTGTGTGAAGATACTAAAAAAAAAATAAAAAAAAAAATAAAAAAAAAAAAAAAAAAAAAAAAAAAAAACTGTTCAAGTAAAATTATCAAAAACCCAAGATTGAAATAATATATATTTTGACATAATACAGGAAAATATATTTAAAAAAAATAATTGGATCCAGTTTAAGGATTAGGATTTAAAGGAAAGATTTGCAAATGTCCTTGCAGTCAGGTTTGCAAATTTACAATTTTTTTTTATTTTATTTTTTTTTTATTTTATTTATTTATTTTTTTTTTTTTTTTTTAGTTTGCGAGAAAATATCAACATCTGTTTGCATCTTCAATGAGGATAATGAAGTGCCTTTATACATACATATATGCATGCATACATACAGATACCTTGTCTACCACTATGCCCACAAATAATATTTGTATATATATATATATATATATATATATATATATATATATATATATATATATATATATATATATATATATATATATATATATATATATATATATATATATATGTGTGTGTGTGTATGTGTATGTATATTATATACTTCTATATACATTGTATATAAAAATATTTTTTGTTCTCTCATTTAGCTTCATTGTAAATGCAAGGATTCGAACAGTTGGAAAGGGTTGAGGCACTATTCGTTATGCCCAACCGACGACCTTGAACAAAAGCCGTATCCCTTCTCCTCATTATTGTTCCAATGCAAGCCTTAAGCATTCCTTCAATAAGAATCCAATTTGTTTTGGCTCATAGAGTTACGAAATATTTTTAACGTGTGAAGCTTTATGCGTTTGGGTCTAACGTCAATGGAAGACCATGAGTGGATCATAGTATAGAAATAAGCACGTCTATTCTCTTAATTTGAGAGTTTAACATGATTTTCTTTATTGAACGAGTCACTGTTATTGCCAACCTCTCGTCATTAGTGTTAAAATTTAGCAACGTTTCCATAAACCAACTTTTATGACGAGATCGAAGGAGAAAAAATCGTTGCTCTGAAAAAAAAAATAGCACCTAAAAAAAATTGTTCATAAAATAGCCAAGATGCGATGACCCTAGGTATATATATATATATATATATATATATATATATATATATATATGTATGTATAAATATGAGAGACCTTTGCTCAGTACAGTTTCCCAGAGCTAAATTGAGCTTCACTTCTTTCTGTACTTACACATCAGTATTGTGATAACTAAAAGAACTTCTGACTTTAAATCCAGAAATGATTCCTTCAGTGATTTTGCTAGACTGTTTAATTGGAAGGTAAATATAGTTGACTGGAAAGTAATCATATTTAATTAAAAGGTAAGAAGTATAGTTTACTGGAAGGCAAACATTGTTTTTGTAATTTTATGTTACGCCTATAATGGACAATTACATTTAAGATATATATTGTGCTTGGACATTCCTTTCACTCATTTATGAAGTGGATCATTAAGAGATGCAGGAATCAAGAAAGTTCTGGAAAGAAAAATTACGAATATACGAATAATCTGAGACTGAAAATAACGTCCGAATATAATAATAATAATAATAATAATAATAATAATAATAATAATAATAATAATAATAATAATAATAATAATAATAATAATAATAATAATAATAATAATAATAATAATAATAATAATAATAATAATAATAATAATAATAATAATAATATATAATAATAATAATAATAATAATAATAATAATAATAATAATAATAATAAAAATAATAATATAAGAAAAACACTAAATTCATGGAAAAAATGAAAACATTTAAGCTGCGATAAATTTTATAACATTCAGGTTAACTGTAAATGGTATCAGTTGATTTGATATTAGGTAATAAAACTTCCAATTTTTTTACCATTTATTTAATTATAGTTTTGATACGAAAACCGAACACTTAAAGGAGTAGTAATTCGAAATCGTAGAATTCAACACAAAATTCCTCATCACCCTACTATATTAGTTGTCTATATTCATCACGCATTCCTCGCCACTCTACTACACTGGTGGTTTCTATTCATCACGCATTCCTCGCCACACTATTACACTAGTGGTCTATATCATCACGCATTCTTCGTACACTACTACATTAGTGGTTTTAATCTTAAAAGCCTGGTATAAAAAATAGAACACAAGACTTCCTCCATAAGCAACAGCATATTTTAAAAAATTTATCAATTTTAAAAGAAAAATGAGAAAAGAATTTTAATAGCGTGTTAATGCTTCATCAATAAATCCCAAACGTTTTCTCAGATACGCATTTATTTCCAAATTTGTAACTAATATTCCATTGGTGTTACTTTATTTGCTAAAAGATCATCGTTTTTCCTAAATAGTTTATGAGCAATAAAAGATGAAAATGATTGAGAAAATCTAGTTACTATCCATAAACTTTGTTCATAACCTTATAATTATTGAAGCTTCAACTTAAAATTATAAAGAGGTTGCAGAAAATGCCAATTTAAAAGGGCGAATCTCTGTGCTTTTTCCAATCTCGTTTGAATT
>SEYY01024859.1:42500-45000 GCA_009176605.1 Armadillidium nasatum | reverse complement strand
AATATATATATATATATATATATATATATATATATATATATATATATATATATATATATATATATATATATATATATATATATATATATATATATATATTATATATATATATATATATATATATATATATATATATATATATATATATATATATATATATTTAAACTCTGGTGAGAAAAAGCCAAAGGTTTTTCAATATCTACCGGAGTTATTGAATGTCAGAACAGTGGTCGATTAAAGGCCGACATATCCAGATACATGGCGTTTAAAGGTGTGCAAAGCAAAGGAAGTTGGGAAAATAGAAAAAGGAAGTGTGTTTCAGACTTTACCAGAAGAGTGCTTGTAACATTGAGCATAGCGGTTAAGGTATACTATCAGAGAGGTGAACTGAGAAAGGATGAGATTGTGTAGAGAGAAGTGTTGCACGAGCCCTTCTCAGTGAAGGAAGTTTGAGTCTTCAGAGTATTAATGAGTATGTCCTTTGAAATAACTATATTATGGAGATAGTTAATCAGCAATTCGACAAGCAGAAATTTTGAGAGGGAAAGAATTTATAAGATGAAAAGCTCTATACTAAACCTTTTGGAGGAGAGTTGAATGAGTGGAACCACTCCAGATGTAACAGGCGTACTCGATTCAGAGGCGAACAACACTATTGCAAAGAGCAAACAACCGAGGTGGCGTCAAGCTTCTTGAGAGAGAGAGAGAGAGAAGTAATTTGAACCTTCCAAGAGAGATCATGAGAAAAAGAAACCCAGAATATTAAGAACAGCGATGGTCCGAGCTATATGTTTTCCAAAATGTTTTAGTTGTGTGAAAGGTTGTGAAGGAGGAATTGAGTTTTTGAGTCATTAGAAACGACCATGTTTTATCTACCCCAAGGGGCATCTTTCAAACTAAAAGGAATATGAAGAGAGGAGTCATCTACATAGGAGTGTAAGTGATAAAGTAATAGAGTGCAGATCATTATTGAAAAGTGGAAAAAGAGTTGGGATAGGACAGATCCCTCAAGAACACCACTATTAATAGATATAAAGGAAGAACTATGCCCTTCTACAATAGCCGCTATAGAACGACCGGAAAGGAAAATCAGTGAGAAGAACACAGAGAGAACAATATATGCCGAAAGAGAGAAGTTTAGAAATCAAAGATTTGGGCCAGACTCTATCGAACACTTTCGATATGTCCAGGGCTACAGCGAGTGGAGGACGAAGAGTCAGAGAGAAGGGATAGAAGGCTACCAGTTGAGCGTTCTTTGAGAAAGCCATAGCGGCCATCAGGGATAAGATTATTATTATTATTTTTATTATATATATATATATATATAATTATATATATATATATATATATATATATATATATTATATATATATATATATATATATATATATATATATAGTATATATATATATATATATATATATATATATATATATAATATATATATATATATATTATATATATATATATATATATATATATATATATATATATATATATATATATATATATATATATATATATATATATATATATATATATATATATATATATATATATAATATATATTTATATATTTAGAATAATAATTTTCATTTCTCTTTAAGATATATGTACTGTAATTAATATGAAAATAAGCAAATTCCATATATGAACAAAAATTATTAAAAATAAAATATAAAATGAAACAGTAAAAAGAAATAAATACAATCTAATATCCTGTATGTTAAAAACATTTAACATAAAACCCAACATCCATAATCATCAACATAAAAATAGCAATAAAATATAATTGCCATAGCTATAGTGAAAATCATAATAATAAATAATAATAGTAATAGTAAACTTCCACATTTACAGATAATAATGATAAGAATAAAAAATTACGTAGATTGCATAAGGTACTTCTAAGTATGGGATAATCGTTACAATTTCTCCATTAAAAATAATTAATTTCAATCTAGACTTTGAAAGGAATTATTACAGAAGACTTAAGTGTCTTCTTACCCTTTCGATTGAGAACTACAAGGTAATGAAATTACAATAACAATGGAATGATTTATTAATGTAGGATAGTTATGATAAGTATCAGAATAAAAATCAAATTGATTTAATACTTACCAAACATAAAATTATATAAAATTATCATTTATAAAACAAGATTATGTAAATAAATGTTTATACTGTTATATATATATATATATATATATATATATATATATATATATATATATATATATATATATATATATATATATATATATATATATATATATATATATATATATATATATATATATATATATATATATATATATATATATATATATATATATATATATATATATATATATATATATATATAAATATCCCTTAAGGTTATGACATTTTAATTTTTTTTATAATATGTGAATTCTGTACCAGAAGTGGATAACCTTTTGCTAAAAATTTATGAAAAAGGATTTAATTACGTTTACTTTTTTTCCTTTCTATTTTTTTT
>SEYY01024859.1:35000-37500 GCA_009176605.1 Armadillidium nasatum | reverse complement strand
ATATATATATATATATATATATATATATATATATATATATATATATATATATATATATATAGCGGATGGTAATTATACTGTCAAATCCTGGGATCTTAGTTTACAACCTGTGCTTGGCAAATCATGTTTAATGAACTTGGATCTGGAAATTTACTCTTGAGGAGACACTGCTCACACATTCCCCTGTGTTAGGGTAGGTTCGAAACTTAATAAAGCATTCGTTTATTTTAATATTATTTATTCATTGCATACATAATAACCATAGGTAGTTCAGCATCCCAGGCCAAATCATTGTGAGTGTTGAAAATGCTCTCCTTCTGAAGCGATGTATGCTTCCACACGTCTCATTGAGTACGTTCAATATACTGTCTGAAGAGATACAACGTGGAGATAAAGAATGGATCAAAAGCCTACCCGTCGAACCTTTGTATCGTCCCGGAGAATAGCATCCTCTTTCACAAGTGTGCAAACAACACAGTGCTGTCTATGGTCAACTGTGAGGTGGAGGTATCAAGTGTACGCTTTCACGCACCTTCCAAAGAATAGCGGTAAAGGTCGTGTGATGAGGTTGCCTGCTAGGATATGTGCTTTACAACCATTCACATTCGCACGACCATACGTAAGTTACTTGTCAACTTGATGACTGTATATATAACATAACAATGTCATTGATTCAGTACAGGTATTCTGAAATACGTGCACCTTACGCTCCCTTGTTTCATTACTCTTGGGGAATATACGTCCGTAATGCCGTTAACAAACTATCTACAGTTCTGACAAAGGTTTCATCAATTTTACAACTCGTTCAAAGCTGTCGTCGAGACTACACAGGCTTAAACAGCTTACCGTATGTTCAACCCATCCACCAGTTACCAAATACTACGTTCAGGGTATCTAACTTAACTCCTTAACTGCACATTTACCGACCTAGGTTCCTTAAAAATGATTTCCGCAGCATAACTTGCTAATAAGATTCCAGAGTTTGTTGTTATAATTAAAATTCACCCTAAATGATTTCCGCAGCATAACTTGCTAATAAGATTCCAGAGTTTGTTGTTATAATTAAAATTCACCCTATATATATATATATATATATATATATATATATATATATATATATATATATATATATATATATATATATATATATATAATATATATAATATATATATATATATATATATATATATATATATATATATATATATATATATATATATATATATATATATATATATATATATATATGAGACTGTGTAGAAAGACGAGTCGCAAGAGCCCTTCTCAATGGAGGAGGTATGCGACGAGAGAGTTCAGAAGAGCAGTGTCTGTTGTAATAGTGAAAGTATAGAGAGAGTGACGCAACAATTCGACGGGCAGAAAGAGACTGGAGAGAATTAGTGAGAGCAGGAGAGATGATAAGACGAAAAGCCCTAGACTCCACTTTTTAAATATAATATATATATATATATATATATATATATATAATATATATATATATATATATATATATATATATATATATATATATATATATATAATATATATATATATATTTATATATATATTATATATATATATATATATATATATATATATATATATATTATATATATATATATATATATATATATATATATATATATATATATATATATATATATATATATATATATATATATATATATATATATATATATATATATATATATATATATATATATATATATATATATATATATATATATATATATATATATATATATATATATATATATATATATATATATATATTATATATATTATATAGTAGTAGTAGTAGTAATAGTAGTTATAGTAATAACACTATGACGTAGAAGTATTAGTCGTAGAAGCATTAGTATTAGTAATGGTAAAGTAATTTATTTAATATTCCCCTTCAAAGTCACAAAAGCTACTCATGATCATAAAATAGCCATTATAACAAAACCTTACTATATTTTGTCAGCCACACCTATATTTATGTGGATTTCGCAGCACCTACTCATTATATATATATATATATATATATATAATATAATATATATAATATATATATATATATATATATATATATATATATAATATATATATATATATATATATATATATATATATATATATATATATATATATATATATATATATATATATATATATATATATATATATATATATATATATATATATATATATATATATATATATATATATATATATATATATATATATATATATATATATATATATATATATATATATATATATATATATATATATATATATATATATATATATATATATATATATATATATATATATATATATATATATATATATATATATATATATATATATATATATATATATATAGGTGTGTGTGTTTGTTATGTATGTGTGTATATAGGGTTGATCATTGTCTGTGGGTTGATGTTTGCGTATGACAAAATATTTATGGGTAAAGTTGGGATTAGGCATCAAA
>SEYY01024859.1:27500-30000 GCA_009176605.1 Armadillidium nasatum | reverse complement strand
TATATATATATATATATATATATATATATATATATATATATATATATATATATATATATATATATATATATATATATATATATATATATATATATATATATAATATATATATATATATATATATATATATATATATATATATATATATATATATATATATATATATATATATATATATATATATATATATATATATATATATATATATATTTATCAAAACAAATAAAAAAAAATGGGAATAACTTGATTTCTTCGTAATGTAAATTAGTACCATTTAAATTCAAAGTACAGAATTAGCGAGCAAAAAAAAAATAAATAAATAAATAAATAAAAAAAATTAAAAAATAAAAAAAAATTAAAAATTAAAACTAAAAGAATTAAAAAAAAAAAAAAAAAAAAAAAAACATGCAGAGAGATAGTTCTTACTAGCAACAAAGATCAAAACGGCTGTTACTAATTTAAATTATATCTTAATTGATGGTGGTTAATTTCATTGTAGAGAAATTCCATTTTAAGTCTCCTTTCAACTAATAATGCCATTAGACGCAATTCTTACTGTTTAAAAAAAGAAGATTTAAAATCGGTTGATCTTTTTAAATCAAGCGTTTTACATGTAAAATATACTGACTACGCTAAATAAATGCCAACTACATTATAGTCATTATCATTTAAATCATTATAAATATTTTTTCCCTTTATTTTCTCTCTTTGTTCTATTACAGTACTTGAAACCATTTTGGAATTTTACCCTTTTGGAATTTCTTATCAGTGTAATGTTTATAACTGGAGGAGAAAATTGGCGATTATCCTTTCCTATTTTTATTTTTTTTCCTTCTTCCTCATTTATCTGTTTTCATCATTCATTTCTATTTTCCCATTCTCCTTCTTCATATCTCTAAATTTTTCTTAACACATTATCATATCATTTTCTCTCTACCTCTGAAGTAACTCTTTCTATCTTTTGTCTTACTTATATTTAAAGTCTTTTATTTTTGCTCTTCCTGAACCTCGCCTCTCTCTCTCTCTCTCTCTCTCTCTCTCTCTCTCTCTCTCTCTCTCTCTCTCTCTCTCTCTCTCTCTCTCTCTCTATCTATCTATCTATCTATCTATCTATCTATCTATCTATCTATCTATCTATCTATCTATCTATCTATCTATCTCTCTTTCTGTCTCTCTCTTCTTTTCTCTTCTCTTTCATTTTCTCTTCTTTTATGAATACACTTTTTAACCCTTGCCCAAGTCCTTTATTCCCTTTCTCATCCTCCTTTATTTTTCTTTTATCTTTCTCTGACCATGTCATTATAGTTCCCACCTCTCTCTCTCTCATTTTCACACACACACATATACACAAATTCTCCGAAACTGAATTTCTGATATGTGTTTTGTCTTTTCTTACAAAGTATTAATAAATGTCAGATTGAACGAATTTTATGAATTCATTATTAAGACAGAAACAATGAACAAAACATTTAAAGACTTCAAACTTTCTGTTCGAATATAAAAGAACAACCGACTAATGTGTACGCGTATAATCTTGACAAATATTTTAATGAATATTCGGAGATAGTTATTCTCAAATTAACCATGAATTTTAATTGTGAATTACGTATTCACAGATGTTTTGACAGAAGTCTACGCCTCTCTCTCTCTCTCTCTCTCTCTCTCTCTCTCTCTCTCTCTCTCTCTCTCTCTCTCTCTCTCTCTCTCTCTCTCTCTCTCTATTTTCTATATACAGTCCGAACAATTTTTGTTGAAGTATTTTAATTTTCAGTTTTGGTTAGTTTGATTTTTGTAAAGGCATCTTTAATTAAGAAGGGCATATCTTTTCACTGAATATTATCAGCAAACCAACCTATATAATATATATATATATTATATATATATATATATATATATATATATATTATATATATATATATATATATATATATATATATATATATATATATATATATATATATATATATAATATAATAAAAAACTTCTTGAACTCAACTGATGATATAATTTTTATTGTGAATTAACAATTGAAACGCAGCATATCTTTCCAATTTTTCTTGGACTTTTCTAATTTAAATATACTGAAAAGTATGAAACGTATCTTCACCTATTAACTTGTTTAAACTTTCTGTCAGATTTACCTATGAAAAGAGTAGCACAGGAATTTTCCTGTCAATTGATCTTCAAATGCAATTTTTCTCTGTATTTCAGAATGCTATTGTCAATCACGTTATAGGAATTTTCTTTAAGTCACATTTAACGTCATGTTTTCTATACAAGTAGCGCATAATATATTCTAAAAATGAGATTTTGAGATTTTCAAAGACTTTGAGAATATTTAACATAAAATTCAATATTATGGTCCTTAAACTTAATATTATTTGAAATATTTTATCAAAATAATTTTGTTAATTTTATCTATTGTAATTCAATTTGCTGTAATTAATTCACAAATATAATTTCAAGCTCTGAAGATGTCCTAAGTTTGTGGATGAAACTG
>SEYY01024859.1:12500-17500 GCA_009176605.1 Armadillidium nasatum | reverse complement strand
CAATACTGTATGGAACGTCATCGTTTAACTAATTCGACGTAATATCAATCAGTTGAATGGAGCTTTCTGTGAAGAGGAAGAAATAAGGGAAGTAAGAGAATAAAATTATGGAATAATAAGTATAAATAGAATAGGAATGAGAGAGTATGTTAAGCTGTAAAGTTATAAAGGTAAATCAAGGTAGATAAGAATGTAAATTAAATCTATGAAATTGGAAAGGGTTGCGTAAAAATTATGTAAAAGAATAAATAAATTTGTAATAGTTTTATAAACAAGAAAAGATTCAGGAGTCCAAAATAAAAGCTGCAGTAAAAGGTAAGAGTAAACTAGGAATGGATCTGAAAATAAAGCAAAATGAAGAACTGAAAAATAAACTGAACAATGAGAAAAATAACTAAAATTAAGAAACGACAAATTTGGAACTTTAAAAAGAAATCAGAAAATTGGAAAATGCTTTTAAAAGAGAACTAAGACAATAGAGCATTTTAAAACAAATATATTACAGTAAAAAAATCAAGTAACATGACGAATTGCTCTCCTTAAAAGTAAAATAAGAGGCACAACTGTGTTTTTAAAGTCATTTAAAAAATGAGAGCAAAAAAAAAATGTGAACACGAATCATATATACTGTATTTACTATATTCATTTAACAATATGAAATGAGAAACAAAAGAGTGATTTAAAAAGTGAGAACACAGACGTGAACACGATTACATGTAATGTAGCGTTTGATGTTCTTAAATATTATGAACTGTGAAACAAAAGAGATGAAATACGTTCATTAAGAAATTTTTTTAAAATTTATACGAGCAAAAACTTTCTTTAAAAATCATACATAAAAAAAACTCTCTCTCTCTCTCTCTCTCTCTCTCTCTCTCTCTCTCTCTCTCTCTCTCTCTCTCTCTCTCTCTCTCTCTCTCTCTCTCTCTCTCTCTCTCTCTCTCTCTCTCTCTCTCTCTCTCTCTCTCTCTCTCTCTCTCTCTCCTCTCGTCCTTCAATTTAGCATGCAACTCTTTAATTGGTTCCGTGCTTAATGCATTATAAAACTTAATAACAACAATTATCACACAAGAACTATTTCAGTTTTACCCTCAAGCCTTGCAATTGATCAGCGCTAAAGACTTACATTAATCAGTAACAATTTTTACTTTTAATTTAAGGTTTTTATTGGATAATTAAAAACTTATTTAAAAAATTGTTTTATATTAAGTGTCATTGTATAAATATAAATTTAATTTATCTTTCCAATGCGTGCTAGGATATTAATTGGCATATATATATATATATATATATATATATATATATATATATATATATATATATATATATATATATATATATATATATATATATATATATATATATATATATATATATATATATATATATATATATATATATATATATATATATATATATATATATATATATATATATATATATATATATATATATATATATATATATATATATATATATATATATATATATATATATATATATATATATATATATATATATATATATATATATATATATATATATATATATATATATATATATATATATATATATATATATATATATATATATATATATATATATATATATATATATATATATAATATATATATATATATATATATATATATATATATATATATATATATTATATATTTTTTTTTTGTCAATTATTTATTTACTTATTTATATTATTTTGGGGGTGGCTTATTTTTGAAAACGGTTTTATATTACTATTACTAAAAGGAAAAATATCGTAAATATAAACTTTTTAATATTGATTATATCTCATTAAAATAAATATTTTCCTTTTTTGAAAATTACATAATATACCTCAATTTTCTGATATATAATTCTTTTTTTATTGTTTCAATTTTAAGGAATAAATGAATTATAGAAAGAAAAAAAAAACTGAAACAATTTCGTCTTGACAAAAGACTTCAATGCAGATCGATGCGTGGCATTGCCATTTAAATGGGTTTTAAATCACTTTCTAATTTCGTGACAGAAAATGAAAAGAAAATGAAATTGGACTCTTCCACAATTTAAGTAATGCAGCTTTTCAAAATAAGCATTGATTTCTAAGTTGTAATTCACTCAGATTTCTCATATATTATATATATATATATATATATATATATATATATATATATATATATATATATATATATATATATATATATATATATATATATATATATATATATATATATATATATATATATATATATATATATATATATATATATATATATATATATATATATATATATATATATATATATATATATATATATATATATATATATATATATATATATATATATATATATATATATATATATATATATATATATGTATATATATATATATATATATATATATATATATATATATATATATATATATATATATATATATATATATATATATATATATATATATATATATATATATATATATATATATAAACATACTTCTTAAATGGAAAAATATTTTATGTGAATGAATACATTATTATTAATATTAAACATCTGAGAGCAAAATATCTTCAGTAAAGAGAAAAAATTTCCAATTGCATCCTAATTTGATATCCTAATTTGACATCCTAATTTGACATCTTAATTTAATCTTTTAACGTTTAACGTTTTCTTATCGTATGGCTAATAATCAATTCTTAAAGAAATAAAATCGTTCTGGTAATAATAATAATAATAATAATAATAATAATAATAATAATAATAATAAATAATAATAATAATAATAATATGAAGGAAATATAATAAAAAATTAAAATATTACTAGTTTCGTTGTGTAAATCAATGTACTCGTAGTTTATATTTCGTTATGTTAAAAACACATAATGTTTTAAAAATAGTTATCTAAAAGTCTTAACATAGATTAACATTATTGTTAAGCAATTTTTCACCCATCTAAATATTATAGGAGTCTCTCTTCTTATTAATGGCATAATAATATCTGCACAAAAGAAAAATATTCCAAATGAGCCGAAGAGAAACGTTCAAGAATTTAATAATACCAAACAAACTTAGATAGATATTAATGATTTTCTCAGGTATATCATTCAAAAGACGGAAGTAATAGGAAATTATCTAATCTTTAATTCTATTTAAAAACTTTCATACACATATATATATATATATATATATATATATATATATATATATATATATATATATATATATATATATATATATATATATATATATATATATATATATATATATATATATATATATATATATATATATATATATATATATATATATATATATATATATATATATATATATATATATATATATATATATATATATATATATATATATATATATATATATTATATATATATATATATATATATATATATATATATATATATATATATATATATATATATATATATATATATATATATATATATATATATATATATATATATATAATATAATATATATATATATATATATATATATATATATATATATATATATATATATATATATATATAATATATATATATATATATATATATATATATATATATATATATATATATATATATATATATATATATATATATATATATATATATATATATATATATATATATATATATATATATATATATATATATATATATATATATATAATATATTAAATAATTTTTCTTACTCTGAGATGAAAAAAAACTCAAATAAAAAAAAAAATTTGTGAGTGCAAAACGAGCATATATATAATATATATATATATATATATATATATATATATATATATATATATATATATATATATATATATATATATATATATATATATATATATATATATATCCCACAACTATAGGTAGAAATTAAGCCACAGAAACTAGAACAGACCAAAGATAAAAAAAAAAAAAATTCCTAGAATTCAAAAATTTGGTTTATGAAGACATATGAAATTATATTATGTAATGTTATATTTTTTGCCTCCAGTTCTCTCTGAACGCAATTCATCTTTATATTGAATTTATACGTTTCCTGTAGAGGCAATAATTACAAGTCAATACAACACTTGCAAATGTATGATTTTTCCTTCATGACCATTTTTCCTTTCTATCTATATGAAAATTAAGATAAATATTACGTTTAACGTCACATATACCCGAGATGGAAAGATAGATAGACATATTAAGAGAGAGAGAGAGAGAGAGAGAGAGAGAGAGAGAGAGAGAGAGAGAGAGAGAGAGAGAGAGAGAGAGAGAGAGAGAGAGATAGAGAGAGAGAGATGGAAAGAGATAGAGAAGGAAAAAAAGAGAATAGAGAGAAAAAGAAAAGATTATGAAAGAGATCGAGCATAATAGAATACTGAAAATGAGAGAGAAAGAAAGAAAGAAAGAAAGAAAGAGAGAGAGAGAGAAAGAGAAAGAGGAAATTCCCTGTCCCGATATCAATAATATTATGCAAAACAGAGACATCCTTAATTATTATTCAAAAATAATGTGCCGTTGTAAGGGACAAGGTATGATTATTTATGTTGCCTCATGTCCGTCCAAAGCCTCTAACCACGTTTCTTTTACTGCAGACCATTTTCAAGCAGACAACGTCGCTACATTTATTTATTTCTTTTATTATTCTTTTATTTTATTGCTCTGTAACTTGATCTCATATATATATATATATATATATATATATATATATATATATATATATATATATATATATATATATATATATATATATATATATATATATATATATATATATATATATATATATATATATATATATATATATATATATATATATATATATATATATATATATATATATATATATATATATATATATATATATATATATATATATATATATATATATATATATATATATATATATATATATATATATATATATATATATATATATATATATATATATATATATATATATATATATATATATATATATATATATATA
>SEYY01024858.1:25000-33883 GCA_009176605.1 Armadillidium nasatum | reverse complement strand
AGATGTTTCCAAATCTTCCTGTTAAGGATAGATTCGAAAACTTTAGAAAGAACGGAGGTTAAAGAAATTGGATAGTTAGATGGTTGAGTAGGGTCCCCCTTCTTCGGCACATTCTGAATGAGTGCACGTTTCAGGCAAGAAGGGAAGGTCGAAGTAGAAAGGCAAAGACGAAATAGTTTACCAAGGCAGGGTGCAAGCTCGGAAGCACAAGTTTTGAGAACCGCAGGAGGAATACCATCAAGACCATACGCCTTCTTAGTATTAAGCTCAGAGAGAGCAGAAATGATATCTTTAGAAGAAATTATAATTAGGCATAAATGAGTTGGAGGGGGTTGAAGGAAGAGGAATAGCTCCGGAATCGTCTAAGGTAGAATTAGAAGCAAAAGTTTGAGCGAAGAGTTCAGTTTTAGTAGAAGGTAAAATGTCAGTTGTACCATCAGAAGAAACTAGAGGAGGGAAAGAGGAAGAAGCAAAGTTAGAGTTGACATTTTTTCCAAAATGCCAGAAAGGGCGAGACGAAGAGTAACCAGAAAGATTATTGCATTTACGCGACGGAGAAAAGAGTTTATGGAATCTCGAAGAATAGATTTTGCACGATTCCAGGATGAAATATAAATTGAATGGGTTTCAGGGGTTTGAAAACGACGGTAATCTCTAAAGGCAGCGTCACTGCGGCGGATAGCGCGAGAACAAGTAGAGTTTAACCAAGGTTTGTTAGGTTTAGTAGAAGGGAAAGAATATGGAATGTTCGTCTCCATGCCAGAGAGAATCACCTCAGTTATGCGCTCAGCACACTCCGGGGGATCCCTCCCACGAAAGCAATAATCAATCCATAGGAAATCAGAGAAGTACAACCGCAAGTCAGACCAGCTAGCAGCACTGAAGTGCCAGAAACGTCTCCTCGCTGAAGGCGGGGGTCGTTCTTGTGGAAGACTTGAAGAGACAGAACATGATACGGAGTTAAAAAGAAAAGGTGATCGGATGAACCCAGAGAAGGAAAGAGTTTAACAGTATAAGGAGAAGGATAAGAGGTTAAGAAAAGATCAAGTATGTTGAGTTCATCACCAAGGCGATCAGGGATACGGGTAGGGAGTTGAACCAACTGCTCAAGGTTGTTCTGGATAGAAAAGTTGAAGGCGAGTTCACCGGCTGGATCATGAAAACTAGATGAAAGCCATTGGCGGTGGTGAACATTGAAATCACCTAAAATGATGATTTCAGAGAAAGGAGAAGAAGATAGAATGTCCTCTATTTCGGAGTTTAAATAGTCGAAGAATTTTTTATAGTCAGTAGAATTAGGAGATAAATAGACAGAACAAATAAATTTAGTAGTAGAATTGCAAGAGAGCTTAAGCCAAAGGTAGAAAATTTAGGAGACTCCAAATTAGAGACACGAGAGCAAATAACATCGTTGCGCACATATGCGCAACAACCATGCAACAACCGCCTTTGGCTGAAAATTGAGGATATAGACAGTAGGAGGTAACAGATTAAGGTTTCCTGTCAGCACACTCAAGCACCTGAATTTCGGTTAGAAACAAGAGATGAGGTTTACAAGAAGAGAGATGGTGTTCGACAAAGGGAAAATTAAAAAAGAATGTTGCAAAGACCGCGAATGTTGCAGAAATTAATGAAAAAAGAAGACCGTGCACCGGGGCAAGCCGGACGCCGGGTCATGGCGGCACCATCCCCATCATCGGAGGCCACCAACTCCCAAGTGATGATGGGGTGAGGGGTGGATGAGGGGCATTCTTTGGATGCACCCCTCTAAGCATCTCCGAGGCAGCTGTGGGTTTCGCTATTTTGAGATTTGTTTTGTTTTATAAAGGTAATGTAAAAGTAAGTGCTTGTAAAATGTGGGAACATGTGAAGAATTGGGGTGGAGAGGTAGTTGGAGCATAGACACTCCAGTGTGAGGGAAGTACACTAGAGACCCCCTGAGAAGGTGAAACGCGAAAAGGAACGAACCAAATGGCAACGGAGTGAAACGGAATGGTCTAGCCCATCCTATCACTCCGTGGGTTATGTCCAATGGAGGGTACTTGCATCGCTACGGAAGGCGCTACGTCCTCCCCTATATATATATATATATATATATATATATATATATATATATATATATATATATATATATATATATATATATATATATATATATATATATATATATATATGCTTAATTTGTATATGTCGGTATGTGATGTCGTGGTGCACTGATTTTGGTGCGGTGCGGTGCGCTTAGTTTAGCTTTTGGTGCGTTGCGGTGCACTGCATTTTGCTTCTGGTGCAGTGAGGTGCACAACAAATGACTGTTGGTGCGGTGTACGACGACCTGGTGCGGTATGGTGCGGAAAATTCCAGAGCTCGGCCAACCCTAGTACGGAATGAAACTCATAAAATTTTGAGAGTCTGCGGTCGAAATCGGACGTCGGACGCTTGAAATTTTAAGAGTCTGAGGTTCTATCATTTGATTTGGCAATCCTACTGCAGAGCTGAACAATCTCTCAACAGGGGATGAAGATGGAGGTGAAGTATTGTAGTGAAAAAGCTCTTGTAACAGATCGCTACCTATAATGAATGTGTCTGATGAAGGTGGTCAGTAATCTCTATTATATTTTTTACGTCTTCGAAATCTGGTGTTATTTTGGTGATTCAATTTTTCCATTGACAGTGATGGCAGATTCTCTTAGTACAGAAAAACAGCTGTTCCTCCAGGCCAATTCAGTTACCATGTTGGTAATGGCGTCAACACGTATAAAAATAGTAAGAATTAAGATTTTTTTTGGTGTCTCCTAATTAAATGTCGGAAATAAATTCCAGTTTTATAGATTAACCAAAATAATTTAATTTTAAGATTAAATTTGGAAGTACGAATAGCATCGAATTTTTAAGCTTCCTTTACGAAGTAAAAAACCAAATTCAAACTAACTCACGTATCACATTTAACCTTTAATAACAATAATTATTATATGATGCAAATAAAAAAAATGTGGTTTGAAAGTCACGTCATTGCCGTTAGAATGAGGCCATTTTAAGGGTGATACAATTAATTTATCCTTACCATTTACAAGGGTAACAATGGAAGATAAGAAATCAAAAAGGAAAAAGGAATCTAAGGAAATTTAGGTATCAACAAAGAAAGAGATGATAAGGAAAGAAAATTTATTCTTACTAACAAGTGTTATTTCCCCTCCTCTCCCCTCCCACTCCATCGGCCTTTCTCCTCTCACCATGATAATAATATCACGTATAAGAGGACCGTGAAATTGCAAACTATTCGTATAGATCACAATAGGAGATACGTTTTCTTAACAATAAAAATAAAAACAAATTTTTTGTACAAATTATGAAAATTTAAATTAGTCAAATTACTTTGAGCTCAGAGGATAAAGTGCATCAAAATTATTAATTACAAATTAAAATTTATTTGTAAAAATTAAGAGGAGAATTCATAGCTTGGCTATTTCTCATTTGCTTTTCATAGAATATTTCGTATGGTCGGTCTAGCATCGTCTATAACTTAGATTAAATGTATTTGAACTCAGACGAAATGATTTGCAAAACTTAAAAATTTTATTACATAGTGAAGAGTTTATTAAACAAGCAGAATAAACATAACCTAACCTAGTCTAACAACTATTTTCAATTAGAAATATTCCATCAACAAAATAGAAAATTGAGTTTGGAAGAGAAAGATATTTTTTAAGTGCATTTTTGGTGTTTTTATTCATTTTCGAAAAAATAAAAAAAAATTTTTTTTTTTTGATCAGTGACGAAATATCTATTAGTGTGCAAAATTTTATCTGAAAATTCTGTTGTCTATGTTGTTAGTTCTAATATATATATATATATATATATATATATATATATATATATATATATATATATATATATATATATATATATATATATATATATATATATATATATATATATATATATATATTTTGTAATATTTCCTCAAGTAAATATTAGCATTAGTGAGATCTCAAGACTTCATTAAAAATTTCAAAGAAAAAGAAGAAGAAATTTTATTTTTATTTTTATTTTTATTTTTATTTTTACTTTTTTTAATTTTACTTTTATTATTTTTTTTAAAAGAATTTTTGTTACATAAAGTCAAAGGCAAAAAAATTCTTTTCACTTGTCTAAATTTCGTCAAATTTAGAAGTAAAAGTCAACATGTCAATAAAAAAAATAAAAAAAATAAAAAAAATAAAAAAAATTATAAAAAAAAAATTAATAAAAATAAATAATATATAAAAAAAAATTAATAAATAATGAATAATAATAAAAAACAAAAATTGTGAGAACATCTGGTAAGATTTTTTATTTTTTTTTTCCTTTTTTTTATGCTCAAGATGTTGCCAATTAAATGAATAATTCTTTTTTATTAAATAAAATTAGATATTTTAATTTATGAAGTTATTAGAAAAAACTTTGTGTAAAAAGTATTTGTGTGTAATGTTTTTCCTTTTTTCTTTTTTCTTTTTTTTTTGAAAATGTATAAAATAAAAAAATTTAAAATAATTACCAGAAAATTACTTAACATCCAATTTAAATTTTGAAATTGTAAAGTTTCATCGAACACATCTTGTGTCACAGACTTAAAGTCTGTAAAGAAAAGGAACAAGGAGAGAGGAACAAAATGGAACAATCAACGAGGAACAAAATAAAAGAACCAAGGAACTAAGAACAAAGAATGAGTAGCAAAGTTAAAGGAACAATGAAGTACCGGGAACAAATAACAGAAACAAGGAACGAGGAACAAAATTGGAACAAGGAACGAGGAACAAGAGTAAAAGAACAAGGAATAAGGAACGAAATTAAAGGAACAATTAACGAGAAGCAAAGAAAGAGTAACAGAATTAAAGGAACAAGGAACGAGGAACAAAATTAGAACAGTGAACAGAAACAGGATTAAAAGAACAAGTAATAAAGAACAAAATTGGGGAATAAGGAACGAGGAAGGAACAAAATAAAAGAAATATGGAGCGAAGAACAAAGAATTTTCAACAAAATTAAAGGGACAAGTAACGAGGAACAAATAAAAAGGAACAAGGAACGAGAAACGAAAAAAAGAAGAAAATGACGAATTAGATAAAAAAAAAGGAAAGATAAACAAGTTAAAGATATATGAAAAAGGGAGCTTTAAAAAGGAACTATAAAAAAAGAACAAGATAAAAGGAAAATGAGCAAATAATATGGAAGAGGAGCAAGGAATAAGATAAAAAATAAAATAAACTATGGAACAGGAATAAGATAAAATGAACAAATAAAGGGGAATTCGAAAAAAGAACAAAGTAATCGGAATATGATCAAGAACAAGGAATGAGGAACAAGAGAAAAGAAAAACGGAAGTTTAAATCATTAAAAAGAAACGAAGAACAAAAAATTAGGAAAAAACCTGCAATAAAATTAAAAAGTATTTTTTTTATATATATAAAAAAATAAGAAAAATTCGTTCAATTTTAAGGAATAAAATTTTTTTACATTCTCTGAGCACTGAGAAAGATTGAGTCAATGTCAAAGACTCAGATGTAAAATCAGAGATGAAGTCTTAATAAGCTTTACCTCTACCCCTTCATTTAAAACAATGTAACAGATATGGATGAATATCAAAGTTAAAATAAAAATAAAAACAAATTTTAAAAACATGGTGAAAACCTATTCTAATATTAAAGGTTTATAAATTGAAATTAACGTTAAGAAAAATGTATCTTGCGTAGAGAAGAATTTTCTTTAATTTTCAAATTAAATAGAGAAAAAAAATTATTTTTTTAAAAGAAGATTGAAGTAATATTTATTCTGAGGAATTCTCCATTCACTGTTGCTTCTTCTTCTTCATTTACTTTGACCTTACGTTGGGTTTGAATAGGGTTCCACCTTATTCTAAATTGAATAAGGCCTTACCCGTGAACGGTGGCAATTAAAAAGTAAACAACAGGAAAAGGGTAGACAAATATTTAAGCTTTTTACAGAAAAGTAGATGGGATGCTCGTAGAAGACTTTATTACCAAATTATTAATGAATAACTAAATAAATCAAGATAAAAACTAAAAAATATATATAAAAAAAATAATGTTAAATATATCAATATCTTTCAAAACCTCAAATTCCCCCCCTTTATCCCCCAAATAAAACATTGAGAATAATAAAAAATAAATAAATAAAAACAAAACATATTACTTCATTCAAAACCCATTACATCTCTTGCAAAAACTAACCATAATAAGAAAAACAATATGAATAAGAAGCTTATTTATAAATTTATTATTTATATTCTTTTACATTATATTAGCTTTGATATTTAATAAAATATTTTCTTATTCCTTAATAAGAAAAATGAGGTAAATGAATTACCGAGAGACTTATAACTTTCCCGAAAAAGGCCCAACATCGATTTGGATGAAAAATACAAGTTGTAAAGAACAAATGAAAAACGCAGAAAAAAAACCGATTGAATTTTCTATTCAATGAAAAAAGAAAACTAATATCATTTGCATCTCAAAAAAAAAAAAAAAAAAAAAAAAAAAAAAAAAAAAAAAAAAAAATGTTTAATAAAATATCATAAAAAAATGAATATTTTCTGAATATTACGAAAAAATAAATTAGGCATTTCTGAATGTATGTATGAATTATGCATGTTGATATATGTATATATGTATACATGAATTTAATGTAAATGAATGTATATATTTTTGTATGTAAGGATGTTTGCATGTAGATGTGAATTTATGTATGTATGTATGTATGTATGTATCTATCTATGTATCTATATCATCTATCTATCTATCTATCTATCTATCTATCTATCTATCTATCTATCTATCTATCTATTCTAAGAAAGCACACCAAATTTTTAATTTCACTTTGCAAAATAAGTTAAAACAAAATAGGGAAATAAAACCATAAAAATGAACTAATTTACAATTCCATTTTTTCCCTTGATTTTATAAATAAAAAACTTACTAAAATTAATTTGAATTACTGTTCTCCCTTAGCAGAAAATCGTTTGAGTTATAATTCACGATAAACTTAATTAATTACTCTTAATTGGTTATGACAGCCTAGTAAACCAGCAACTTGCATAAAATGTTGAAAAAAGGCGAACTTTAATTCTTAGAATTAGAATTTTTATTCAAAATCAAAAATGAACAAAAAAGAAAAAAATTAAAAAGTCAAAAGAAAAAAAGAAAAAATAAAAAAAAGTACAAAAAAAAAAAAAAACAAAAAAAAAATTAATTCAAAAAGAAAAAATTAAAATAAAAAAAAATAAAAATAATTAAATAAAGAAGTTAAAAGAAAAAAAAAATAAAAAAAATTCAAAAAAGAAAAAAAAAAGAAAAAAAAAAAAAAAAAAAAAAAAAAAAAAAAAAAAAAAAAAAAAAAAAAAAAATAAAAAAAAAAAAAAAAAAGCATTGTAAGTTAAAGAATATCAAAGGAAGTCAAAAGAAATTATTGGAAGGCAAAGGAAGAAGTCAAGAGGAGTCACAGAATGCTAAAATGTTTGAAAATAAGTCACAGAAAAAGAAAAGAAGTGAAAAGTCTTAAAAATGTCAATAGGATTAAATGAAGTCAAAGATTTTCAAAAGAAGCCAAAGGAAGTCAAAAAGAAATAAAAATAAACCAAGTAAATGCAAAGGAGTCTAAAGGAAGTTAGAGAAGTCAAAATGACTCAAAGAAACCAAAAGAAGTCAAAAGAAATCAAATGTAGCTAAAAGAATGGGAAAGAAGTCATATGAAACTAAATGAAGTGAAAAGAAGTCAAAAGAAGTTAGAGAAACGAATTATTTAAAAGCATTAAATATGTCATAAGAAGTCAAAATTAGTCAAAGAAAGTCAAAAGAAGTAAAAGAAAGTCAAAATAAATCACAAAGAAGTCAAAGAAAGTCAAAATAAATCAAAGTAAGTCAAAATAAGTCAACTGAAGTTAAAAGAAGCAATCCCTTTTTTTCCTATATGGAATGGGAATAACAAAATGAAAGGCAAATTAAATACAATAATTTTTTAGATTAAAAATATGTTATAATAAATCTTTAAAAATTTAGAAAATGAACTCTTAACTTTGTTGCGGTTCTGTCAATTTCTCACCAACAACAACAACAACAACAACAATAATAACAGAAATAACATTAATAGCAACAACAGAAACAACAGCAACAACAAAACGACAGTAATAACAGCAAATAACATCAACAACAACAACAACAACACAACAGCAACAACAACAACAACAACAACACAACAACAACAACAACAACAACAACAATCACAACAACCACAACAACCACAACACAACAACAACAACAACAACAACAACAACAACAACAACAACAACAACCAACAACAACAACAACAACAACAACAACAACAACAACAACAATAACAACAACAACAACATCTGCAACTGTATAATGTAATGATGAAAATTTTTGAAGAAATACATAAAATATATAATATATATGTAATGTGTCATGTTTATTCCACTTCTTAAATTATAAATTGAAGCAGCAAAAAAAGTTTGATTTAAAACTTAAGTTTTCCAAAATTCGAGTTTTATAATTAGAGAGAAAGAAGCTCAGTTTCCCCCATCCCCTTCCCCCCTTTCTCCTTCCCCTGCCCCCCTTTCTCCTTCCCCTGCCTCCCTCTTAAACCTTTATAAATTTAATTTCAAATAAATAAAATTGGGGGAGATGGGAGAGGATTAAGAGGAGGGGAGAGGTGAAGGGGTTTGTATAAAAATTGCAATTAAAATTTTTGGAATAGGGAGAAAGAACGTGTTAGGAATGGGAATGGGAATGGGAATTGAACTTGGCTTTAATTCATGATTTAGTAAATAAAGATTTTAGATTTTAATTAATTTTACTTAATTATTTTTAT
>SEYY01024858.1:12500-20000 GCA_009176605.1 Armadillidium nasatum | reverse complement strand
CTATATTTTCTATATTCTATATATTTTAAAAGCCTTTTGAAGTATATAAGCCTATAATAATTATAGGGTTCCATATTTTTATTTTCCAGATACTTTGAGAATAATATTGACATTTTATAACAAATTTGAATGTTAGTGAGTTTTTTTTTTAATTTTCAAATAAACCTGTGAGAACGTTTTAGATCAAATAAGAATATTGTAGAGTTCAGTAATCTTTTATAGGTGCTTATAAAATTTTCTTGATCTATATAAATTTTCTGGAACTATCTCCAAATATTTTATGAAGAATCTTCTATACTTTATGAATGTCAGAATGACTGAGAATTTTCTAGAATCTAGAGCATTGCTTAACAACATTTTTTATACAGGAACTCACAGACTACCTTTTATTTCATCTCTAGGTAGCTGAGTGAACAAAAAATCTAAAGCTAAACAAAAACAAAAACAAAACATCAAGAGGCTTCAAAAATTCGCTAGAAAGTTCTCTGTAACAACATTCATTAAAATATGTGAAGGTTATGCAGCATTCTTTGGCATGTCATTTAGGGATTAAGGAAAATCATGAGCACCTCATGTTGCTTGTGAATACTGTAATAAAAGAAACTTTGGAAGGTAAGACAATTGTTGCTTGTATGAAGAGTATTATCTTAAGTGAATATTATAGAGTAAATGTAAGTTAAACAATTTTTTCTGTAGAATGATCTAAAGGGGAAAAGAGAGGCATGAAATTTGCTATTCCAAGAATATGGTGTGAGCTAACGGACCTTCAACTTACTGTTACTTTTACATTATGGATCCTTAATAAAAATGCAGTTAACTGTCCAGACCTTACATCTTCAGTTGCACCAGTATCACACAGTGCATGTATTCCTGAGTACACTCCTCCAAATAAAAACTCATCTATCTTTTGACAATTCAGAGGGAAAAACTTCATTAAAGTTATAAACTACAATCCCAGAGATGCAGGTTATGGAAGGAATCCATATTATACAAATAGGGAGACATAAATGACATTGTCAGAGATTTTGGCTTAACAAAGTCAGATGCTGAGCTTTTGATTTCAAGGGTCAAAGACCCTTGAAATCAAGATGGGCTATGGTACTGCAATGACGTATCTGGTCTGTTTGATGCAATTAGAATTACCTACAATATACGCGAGTGGAAGCTTTTTATTGACAGCTCCTCCAGAAGCTTTAAAGACTAGAGTAGTGTCAAAATCCTACTACAAACTTTGAAATATGAGTATGGTTGGGAGGTTATTGGAGAATTTAAGATAGTAGCATTTTTGAGGAGACTCCAGGTGATGGGTTTTTATCAAGTTTTCCTGTTATCTTTGTCTTTAGGATAGTAGGCATTGCAGCACATTACTATAAGAAGCACTAGCCAGAAGGACTGAGTTTTGCTTGGGGAAATATAATGTGAAAAATGATCCATTTATAAGCCCTCAAAAGGTACTGTTCCCTCTTTTGCACATAAAACAAGATCTGATAAAGCAATTTGTTAAAGCTCTTAATAAAAAATCAGCAGCCTTCAAATACTTTCAGGACTTCTTTTCTTTCTGATACAAAGGTGAAATCTGGTGGTGTCTTTGTTGGAGCGCAAGTCTGGAAAATCACAGTGTTCAGAATTCACCCAAAAGTCTCAAGGAAAAATTAACCTGACAGAGTTTTGTTGTAGTGGTTAATGTCCTTAAAAGTCCATATCCTCAATTCCCATCTTGATAGATTCAAGGAAAATGTGGGAGCATACTCAGAAGAGCAAGGGGAGCTCATCCTTAAAATGAAAACATGATGGGAGACTATATTTAGGGTCTTGTAAAGGGAAGTAATTTATATTATATTCTCAAATCTCGTAAAACTACTAAATTTTAACTTATTCATTCCTTTCCTGCAACTTTGAATTAAATAAGATATAAAGTTGACTGTATATTTTAGAAATACTAAAAGCAATTCACTGTTTGCTAAGATTTTTCGTCATACAAGCTACAAAAGCAAAGTTTCAAAACAAAAATTAATATTTTTCATACATTAGTAATCAAAGGCATTAGAAAATAGCACTCGTTAGCAAAAAAACAAAATCGTTTTACATAGTATAATTATTAATGATTTGGTTATCAAACATCCTTTCTTCTTCTTCAACGTATTACTCAAACTATTTCTTTGACCTTCATTTTAATATTCCTTGTTTAAAATGACATTCACCTCTTCCTTTGACTTTTTTCTCTTATTTTGGTTTGCGCTTATTTCTTTAACTTTTTGGGAGTTTCATTCGACTTCTTTTAACTTCCTTTGACTTCTTCTGAAATTTGCATTATTTGACTTATTTTTATCTTTTCGTCTGACTTAATTTGGCTTTCTTCGACTTCTTTTTGAATTCCTTTAGTCTCCTCTGACTTAATTTCCTTCGTTTTTCTTTACCTTTTTTTTTTACTTACTATGGTTACTTTGACGTCTTTTGGCTTTTTCTGACTTCCTTTGACTTCTTTCAACTATATAGACTTTTTTTTATATTTTCTCTTACTTCCATGGTTTCTTTTAACTTATTTTAGCTTCATTAAATTTATTTTGACATCCTTTGGCTTCGTTGACTTAATTTGACTTTCTTTGACTTCTTTTGGTTTACATTTGCTTCATTTGACTTTCAATGATTTCCTTTAGCATTTTTGCACCTTTTTTTTTTTTTTTTTATGGTATAAGAATTCAGCATTACATGCTAGTCTCAGCATGTCACTGTCTATTAAGAGTCAAATTAGTAAGGCTTAAAGGGGAATATAACTCAAGTAAATTTCTGCAAAGGACAAATAATAATTCAAATTCTTTTTGTATTATTTTTTATTATTTAAAATCAAAGCAATAAAAAATGCAAATGTAAATTACGTAAATCTGTTCGTTGGTTTGGTTTAATTTGACTCGATTTTGTTGTAACATATTTTGCAAATTGGAAATTAAAAACTTGGGGTATTTTCTTTGAATAAATAGATAGATAGATAGATAGATAGATAGATAGATAGATAGAGAGAGAGACAGATAGATAGATAGATAGATAAAAAAGATATATAAATAAAAAAATAAATAAATACATACATACATACATACATACATATATACATATGTATATACATATATATGCACATAAAGAGTAAGGAAAATTGAGAAAAGAAGAAGAAGAAGAAGAAGAAAGCATTGTATTGGAAGGTCAAATGAACTTTGCCAATTCTGAGGCTCCCAAAACAGTCAATGAAAGGGTTAAGACCAATCACAACTTCCACCTTTGAAGCAGAAGTTCAAAATAAAGAAAAGAAGAGACTAAATGTTGAGTTTTACTGCTCACATAAACTCTTTCAGAGTTTCATGACTTTGGAAAGAAACTCTTAAATTGGGAAATAACACCAATGTCATCTCTCTTCCATCAAAATCATCATTCTCTGTTGGTGATTCATTCTCTCTCACATACACACACACACACTTATTTATATATATATATATATATATATATATATATATATATATTATATATATATATATATATATATATATATATATATATATATATATATTGTTACCGGGCAATAACAATGACCCCGGCAACTACGAGTTCTTCAATGGAATCTTAACGCATGAGGGTCAAATAAACAAACAAACTAATAGTTTACATATATTATCAAAATCCACGAATAGTTTGAAACAAAATTATATATACACACATCAGTCAATTATCTTTCTAATATATAATCTTTCATTAGTTACAAAAAACACTTCCAGGTTTCTTCGACGTCCTCAGGGAGATGCAGCGCAGGTCCAGTCCGTCCCACCAGCATACCCACCAGCATATCAGGCAGTAGTTTCGGTCAGGTTAATGCCGTAGTCAGTGCAGACAGGAGTACTCTACCTCTCTCTTCGAAACGCTTTTCATTTACAGTCTTATTCTAATAAAAATTTCAAACATTTCAGTAAAATCTTAAAAACAAAACGAGATAAACTTCACCACATATCGTTAAACAATTTACTCACTCCGACTTTTCACTATATAATAAAAACGCCAACTTGCTAAAACTTAACACTTCTTACTACAGTCTTGTAACAATAACTCCTCCAGTCGTCATATTATCGATCTTCCGCCAACTCCACTTACAACACTTTCTTTCAGTTTCTATTCCATCGATGTTCGTATTCTACTCTATATACTTATATTTTCCTCAAGATAAAATTACTTTCTATATTAAATTAGTTGGTTGTTTCAATCATCCTTCCACACGACTCCCCCTCAGAGATTGGAAGTCCAATCTCTAAAGAGAAAAAAAATACTCAACTCTATTGACTGATCCTTAAAAGAATTAAAATAATCGAAATAACCCCCATCATGCACCCCGACTCCATGAAACCCTACAGGCCACCAAATATGTTACCGGGCCAATACCAAGGCCCCAGCAACTACGAGTTCTTCAATGGAATCTTAACGCATGAGGGGTCAAATAAACAAACAAACTAATAGTTTACATATATTATCAAAATCCACGAATAGTTTGAAACAAAATTATATATACACACATCAGTCAATTATCTTTCTAATATATAATCTTTCATTAGTTACAAAAAACACTTCCAGGTTTCTTCGACGTCCTCAGGGAGATGCAGCGAAGGTCCAGTCCGTCCCACCAGCATACCCACCAGCATGTCAAGCAGTAGTTTCGGTCAGGTTAATGCCGTAGTCAGTGCAGACAGGATTACTCTACCTCTCTCTTCGAAACGCTTTTCATTTACAGTCTTATTCTAATAAAATAATTTCAAACATTTCAGAAATCTTAAAAACAAAACGAGATAAACTTCACCACATATCGTTAAACAATTTACTCACTCCGACTTTTCACTATATAATAAAAACGCCAACTTGCTAAAACTTAACACTTCTTACTACAGTCTTGTAACAATAACTCCTCCAGTCGTCATATTATCGATCTTCCGCCAACTCCACTTACAACACTTTCTTTCAGTTTCTATTCCATCGATGTTCGTATTCTACTCTCTACTTATATTTTCCTCAAGATAAAATTACTTTCTATTAAATTATTTGGATGTTTCAATATCTTCCACAATATATATATATATATATATATATATATATATATATATATATATATATATATATATATATATATATATATATATATATATATATATATATATATATATATATATATTAACCATAAAGCACATTGTTTTTAAAAGCTACTCTATCAATCGTATTATTATTATTATTATTATTATTATTATTATTATTATTATTATTATTATCTTAGTCAATAATAGAAATATTATAGCAAGGATACTGAAATTTTAATGTAAATAATTTTATCTATAATGTAATGTTTTAAATATTTTTATCTTTTAACCATATACTATAAAAATCTATCAACTATATAATTTTTATCAATACACTAAAGTTTTTAATTATACATGCGATAACGTCGCTAAAAATCATAAAAACAATTATTATATATTAAAGAAAATCATTTTTAATAATTGAATTGAATTTGAATTTTTAATCCAATTAGAGAAAGGAAATTGAAATTGTATGTTTATTACTCTAATTACTTCTTCAGTTCGCAGTTTGAACTTACAAATTCATTTGGGATAAATAATATTGGTAACGAAGTGAAAACGATTATATCGGAGGTTGCCATACACTCCTTTCCAGAATTGGCTCCCAATTCCAATCTCTTTGTCTTGGGAATAAATTGCATTAACAAATTTCTTTCCTATAAAAGGGAAACCATGATTTACTGAAGTCTATTTAATATATTAATTTTTTTTTTTTTTTTTTTTTTTTTTTTTTTTTTTTTTTTTTTTTTTTTTTTTTTTTTTTTTTTTTTTTTTTTTTTTTTTAATTTTTAATTAAAATTATTTTAAAAAAATAAATAAAATAAATAAAAATTAAGCATTTCCATGCAATTTTGGAACCTTTCCACAATGTACATTTCGAGTTAGGCCTACGGACTCCTCACAATCCTCGATTATATAAATGCTTGTCATTATCATCACACACACACACACAAGCATTTATATAAGTGTCATAAAACATGCCTTGTTGAACACAAAGACTCGTGAATTGGATGTAGTAAGAGAGTAAGAACAGAAAGGGGAATTTACAAATGCTGGAAAGAGTCCATAAAAAATATTAAAAAACAAATGCCGTACGCCATCTTTAAACATCACTGTACTAATGGATGGTAATACATAATAAAAATGAGTGTAGAAAGTCTGTTTAGTTTTTACATTTTTCTTTTTCTTTAATGTATATAGATAATTCTTTCTCTTTTGGCCAAGTGTCTTTAAGACGAATGGAAGAGTCTTGGATGATAAATATGTTGTATCATTGATATATATTTACTCGGGTTTAGATATTTCTGTTTCCCTCTTTTGCTTTATTTCCAAAATGATTTTTTTGGAGAAAGGAAAACCATAAAATGAGTTTTTTTTTTCTCATTTTGGTCATTAGGAAATTGGTTTAGATAAGAAAGATGACATTGTAAATGACTTACTTTTAAAATGTTTGACGAATCAATAACCCATCAACGATATGACCACTAAAGGAAGATATGTTGACTAATAGATCTAATTTTATAAAGTTAATGGTAATAATGAAATGGGCGTACTGTCAATTATATCAATACTATGGCTTTCAATGAAGAAAAAAATTATGAATAAAAAAAATAAAAAATATTACACATAAAATTACTATTTGCATTAAAATTTTGGTAGTCTTATCATAATGCTTCCATGATTGATTGAAATCAGTAATAATAATAATAATAATAAAAAAAAATAATAATAATAATAATAATAATAATAATAATAATAATAATTATATAATAATAATAATAATGTATATTGGTTGGTAGAGTAATTATTAAACTGGTTATAATAATAATAATAATATAATAATAATAATAATAAATAATAATAATATATTTTATTAATATTTAATATTATTATATTAAAAAAAAAAAATTAAATAAATATTATAATAATAATAATAAAATAATAAAATAAAATTATTAATTCTAATAACTAATATAATATAATAATACTATAATATTTATAATAAATAAATAATAAATAAAATTATAAATAAATAATAATAATAATAATTTAAATTAAAAAAGGCTTTATTTTTGAAACATTTTTATTTTTATTTTAATTATCATTTTTTAAAGCCGATTTTCTTCTTTTGAATGTGGTTTTTTTCATTCTTCTTTTATTATTATTATTATTATTATTATTATTATTATTATTATTATTATTATTATTATTATTATTATTATTATTATTATTATTATTATTATTATTATTATTATTATTATTATTATTATTATTATTATTATTATTATTATTATTATTATTATTAATTTGCTTCATTTAAAACAAATTAATAATCAGAAAATAATAAAATAATTATCCGTAATAATTTTTATACAAATCTGTTCGAGTAAGATTTACAAAT
>SEYY01024858.1:0-5000 GCA_009176605.1 Armadillidium nasatum | reverse complement strand
TTCTCGATAGAGTCTGGCACAAAGTTTTGATTTCCAAACTTCCCTCTTTCGGAATCTATCCTTCTCTCTGATTTCCTTTCCGGTCGTTCTATAGCAGCTGTTGTAGACGGCCACCGTTCTTCCTTTAAATCTATTAATAGCGTTGTTCCTCAAGGATCTGTCCTATCCCCTGCACTTTTTCTGCTTTTCATTAATGACCTTCTCTCTGTCATTTCATCTCCTAACCACTCCAATGCTGATGACCCCACCCTTCTTTACCCTTTTCATTTTGAAAGACGCCCCTCCGAACGACAGTTAATAGACCCAAGGAAGGTAGCCTTGAAGCAGCAGACCTCTGATCTATCTCATATTTCGAACTGGGGCATAGAAAACATGGTTGTTCTCAATGCCACCAAAACTCAATTCCTCCATCTCTCTACTTGACACAATCTTCCACACAACTATGATATCTTCTTCGAAAACACACAACTCAAATCTTCATCTCTCCTTAATATTCTTCGTGTTTCTTTTTCTCGTGATCTTTCTTGGAAAGATCACATTACCTCTCTTTCTATACAAGCTTCTAAGAGGTTGGATGTTCTGAGGCGCCTTCAGTATTTCTTCACACCACCCCAGTTGCTTGCTCTGTATAGGGGTGTTATTCGCCCCTGTATGGAGTATGCGTCGCACATCTGGGGTGGTCACACTCATACAGCTCTCCTTGAGGTCTAGGGCTTTTCGTCTTATCAAATCTCCTGCTCTGACTAACTAATTATTGCGTCACTTTCTATACAATCGTTATTACAATCTACATTGCTCTTCGTGAACTTTTTGCGAATCTCGACTTTCTACACAGTCTCATCCTTTCTCTGTCCAACTCTATGACTCCAGACTTAACCGCTATGCTCAACCTTACATGTACTCTACTGGTAAAGTTTGGAACACACTCCCTTCATCTATTTTCCCAACTTCCTATGATTTACACACCTTCATACGACGTGTATCAGGTCACGTCGGCTTTAATTTGACCAGGTTTCCGTCTTTCCCCCAATTCTTGTGGAATTTTGTAGGCCACTGCCTTTGCCCACCAGAGGGGATATATATATATATATATATATATATATATATATATATATATATATATATATATATATATATATATATATATATATATATATATATATATATATATATATATATATATATATATATATATATATATATATATACATATATATATATATATATTTTTTTAACCACTTTATATAATATTAAATATATATTTAAAAAAAAATATATATAAATTTATATATAGTTATTATATATAAATAATTAAAAAAAAAATATATATATATATATATATATATATATATATATATATATATATATATATATATATATATATATATATATATATATATATATATATATATATATATATATATATATATATATATATATATATATATATATATATATATATATTATTTTTTTTATTTTATGTCTCCTCCGGTGGGCAAAGGCCAAGGCCTACCAATATCCACCGGAGTTGGGGAGCAATCGGATTCGGGGTCGCTAATGGCCGACGTGACCCGATACACGGCGTTTAAAAGTGTGCAAGTCAAAGGAAGTTGGGAAAACAGATAAAGGGAGTGTGTTCCAGACTTTACCAGTAGAGTACATGTAAGATTGAGCATAGCGGTTAAGTCTGGGGTCGGAGAGTTGGACAGAGAAAGGATGAGACTGTGTAGAAAGTCGTGTCGCACGAGCCCTTCTCAGTGGAGGAGGTATGCGACGTGAGAGTTCAGAAGAGCAATGTCCGTTGTAATAGCGATAGTATAGAGAGAGTGACGCAACAATTCGACGGGAAGAAAGAGATTGGAGAGAGTTAGTAAGAGCAGGAGAGTTGATGAGACGAAAAGCCCTAGACTCCACCTTTCTCAAGATGAGCTGTATGTGTGGAACCACCCCAGATGTGCGAAGGCGTACTCCATACAGGGGCGAACAACACCCCTATACAGAGCAAGCAACTGGGGTGGCGTAAAAAAACTACGAAGGCGCCTCAGAACACCCAACCTCTTAGAAGCTTGTTTAGAAAGAGAAGTAATGTGATCTTTCCAAGAAAGATCACGAGAAAAAGAAACACCGAGAATATTAAGAACAGATGAAGGTTTGAGTTGAGTGTTTTCGAAGAAGATGTCATAGTTGTGTGGAAGATTGTGTCGAGTAGAAAGATGGAGGAATTGAGTTTTTGAGGCATTGAAAACAACCATGTTTTCTCTGCCCCAATTTGAAATACGAGAAAGATCAGATCAGAGGTCAGTTGCTCCAAGGCAATCCTCCTTGCGTCTAATAACTGCTGTTGGGAGGGACGTCTTTCAAATTGAAAGGAATAATGAAGGGTGGAGTCATCAGCATAGGAGTGGTATAGGAGATGAAGTAATAGAGAGAAGATCATTAATGAAAATTAGAAAAAGAGTTGGGGAAAGGACAGATCCTTGAGGAACACCACTATTTATAGATTTATAGGAAGAACGGTGGCCGTCTACAACAGCTGCTATAGAACGACCAGAAAGGAAATTAGATAGGAGGTCACAGAGAGAAGGATAGATTCCGAAAGAGGGAAGTTTGGAAATCAAAGCTTTGTGCCAGACTCTATCGAAAGCTTTCGATATGTCTAGCGCCACAGCGAAAGATTCACCGAAACCCCGAAGAGCGGAGGACCAAGAGTCAGAAAGAAGGGAAAGAAGATCACCAGTAGAACGTTTCTTTACGAAAGCCATACTGGCGATCAGAGATAAGATTAGAAGAATTGAGATGTTTCCAAATCTTCCTGTTAAGGATAGATTCGAAAACTTTAGAAAGAACGGAGGTTAAAGAAATTGGACGATAGTTAGAGGGTTGAGAGGGGTCCCCCTTCTTCGGCACAGGCTGAATGAGCGCACGTTTCCAGCAAGAAGGGAAGGTTGAAGTAGAAAGGACAAAGACGAAATAGTTTACCAAGGCAGGGTGCAAGCTCGGAAGCACAAGTTTTGAGAACCGCAGGAGGAATACCATCAGGACCATACGCCTTCTTAGTGTTAAGCTCAGAGAGAGCAGAAATGACATCTTTAGAAGAAATTACAATTGTTAGGCATAAATGAGTTGGAGGGGGTTGAAGGAGGAGGAATAGCTCCGGAATCGTCTAAGGTAGAATTAGAGGCAAAAGTTTGAGCGAAGAGTTCAGCTTTAGTAGAAGGTAAAATGGCAGTTGTGCCGTCAGAAGATACTAGAGGAGGGAAAGAGGAAGAAGCAAAGTTAGAGTTGACATTTTTTTGCAAAATGCCAGAAAGGGCGAGAGAAGAGGAACCAGAAAGATTATTGCATTTGCTACGGAGAAAAGAGTTTTTGGTATCTCGAAGAATAGATTTTGCACGATTCCGGGATGAAATATAAGTTAGCATGAGTTTCAGGAGTTTGAAGACGACGGTAATCCTGAAGGCAGCATCCCTGCGGCGGATAGCACGAGAACAAGCAGAGTTAAACCAAGGTTTGTTAGGTTTAGTAGAAGGGAAAGAATATGGAATGTACCTCCATGCCAGAGAGAATCACCTCGGTTATGCGCTCGGCACACTCCGAGGGACCCCTCCCACGGAAAGCAATAATCATTCCATGGGAAATCAGAGAAGTACAACCGCAAGTCAGACCAGTTAGCAGCACCGAAGTGCCACAAACGTCTCCTCGCCGAAGGCGGGGGCCGTTCTTGCGGAAGACTTGAAGAGACAGAACAAGATACGGAGATAAGAAGGTGATCGGATGAACCCAGAGGAGGAAAGAGTTTAACAGTATAAGGAGAAGGATAAGAAGTAAGGAAAAGATCAAGTATGTTGGGGTTCATCACCAAGACGGTCAGGGATACGGGTAGGGAGTTGCACCAACTGCTCAAGGTTGTTCTGGATAGAAAATTGAAGGCGAGTTCACCAGCTGGATCATGAGAACTAGATGAAAGCCATTGGCGGTGGTGAACATTGAAATCACCTAAAATGATGATTTCAGAGAAAGGAGAAGAAGGATAGAATGTGCTCTATTTTGGAGTTTAAATAGTCGAAGAATTTTTTTATAGTCAGTAGAATTAGGAGATAAATAGACAGAACAAATAAATTTAGTAGTAGAATTGCAAGAGAGCTTAAGCCATAAAGGTAGAAAATTCATGAGACTCCAAATTAGAGACACGAGAGCAAATAACATCGTTGCGCACATATGCGCAACAACCGCCTTTGGCTGAAAATTGAGGATAGAGACAGTAGGAGGTAACAGAATAAGGTTTGCTGTCAGCACACTCAAGCACCTGAGTTTCGGTTAGAAACAAGAGATGAGGTTTAGAAGAAGAGAGATGGTGTTCGACAAAGGGGAAATTAGAAAAAGACCGCGAATGTTGCAGAAATTAATGAAAAAAGAAGACCGTGCATCGGGGCAAGCCGGACGCCGGGTCATGGCGGCACCATCCCCATCATCGGAGGCCGCCAACTCCCAAGTGATGATGGGGTGAGGGGTGGAGGTTGAGGGCATTCTTTGGATGCCGCCCTCTAAGCATCTCCGAGGCAGCTTTGGTTTTGCTATTTTATTTTGTTTTTTTTATGTAATGTAAAGTAAGCGCTTGTAAAATGTGGGAACATGTGAAGAATTGGGGTGGAGAGGTTTTTGGAGCATAGACACTCCAGTGTGAGGCGGAGGTACACTAGACCCCCTGAGAAGGTGAAACGCGAAAAGGAACGAACCAAAGGGCAACGGAGTGAAACGGAATGGTCTAGCCCATCCTATCACTCCGTGGGTTATGTCCAATGGGGGTACTTGCATCGCTACGGAAGGCGCTACGCCCTCATATATATATATATATATATATATATATATATATATATATATATATATATATATATAATATATATATATATATATATATATATATATATATATATATATATATATATATATATATATAATATATATATATATATATATATATATATATATATAATATATAT
>SEYY01024857.1:30000-32754 GCA_009176605.1 Armadillidium nasatum | reverse complement strand
AAAAAAAAAAAAAAAAAAAAAAATACTGAGAATATATTTTTAAATAATAGAAGTTAAATTTAGAATAAATTCTTTCACGATTTCATTACTAAAGAAGATTTATTATCAATTTTTTTGCTTGTATTTCCAGCATAGTTCTTAATTCAGTTAAAATTAATAAGGAAAAAACTTACGAAAATTATACATCCGCATACCCATCTGCACTTGACGAAAATTCTTTATCTGCATCAGCATATGAAATGCGATCCATCACTAATTTTATTATATATATATATATATATATATATATATATATTATATATATATATATATATATATATATATATATATATATATATATATATTATTATATATATATATATATATATATATATATATCCTCTGATGCGCAAAGGCCGGAGGCCTACCAAATCCACCAGAGTTGGGGAAATTCGGATTCTGGTCGCTAATGGTAGACGTGATCCGATACAAGGCGCTTAAAAGTGTGCTAGTTAAAGGAAGTTGGGAAAACAGATAAAGGATGTGTGTTCCAGACTTTACCAGTAGAGTATATGTAAGATTAAGCATAGCATTTAAATCTGGGGTCGGAGAGTTGGGACAGAGAAAGAATGAGACTGTGTAGAAAGTCGTGTCGCACGAGTCCTTCTCAATGGAGGAGGTATGCGACATGAGAGTTCAAGATTGTAATAGCAATAGTATAGAGAGAGTGAGGAAGCAATTCGACGGGAAGAAAGAGATTGGAGAGAGTTAGTAAGAGCAGGAGAATTGATGAGGCGAAAAGCCCTATACTCCACCTTTTCAAGAAGCGCTGTGTGTGTTGAACCACCCCAGATGTGCGAGGCGTACTCCATACAGGGGCGAACAACACCCCTATCCAGAGAACACTGG
The DNA here is from genome assembly GCA_009176605.1 of Armadillidium nasatum. NCBI lineage: Eukaryota > Metazoa > Arthropoda > Malacostraca > Isopoda > Armadillidiidae > Armadillidium > Armadillidium nasatum. Next base: position 31,866 of record SEYY01024857.1, on the reverse strand, counting down.
GGATGGCAAAAAAAAACACGAAGTGCTCAGAACACCCAACCTCTTAAAAGCTTGTTTAGAGAGAGAAGTAATGTGATCTTTCCAAGAAATATCACGAGAAAAAGAAGCACCGAGAATATTGAGAACAGATGAAGGTTTGAGTTGAGTGTTTTCGAAGATCGTGTGGAAGATTGAGAGAAAGATAGAGAAATTGAGTTTTTGAGGCGTTGAAAACGACCATGTTTTTTGAAATGAGAGTAGATCTGATGTCAGTTGCTCCAAGGCTATCCTTTTCTAACTGCTGTTTGGAGGGACGTCTTAAATTAAAAGGAAAATGAAGGTTGGAGTCATCGGCATAGAAGTGGATAGGAGACGAAATAATATAGAGAAGGTCATTGATGAAAATTAGAAAAAGAGTTGGAGATAGGACAGATACTTGAGGAACACCACTATTTATAGATTTATAGGATGAACGGTGGCCGTCTACAACAGCTGCTATTTAGAACGACCGGAAAGAAATTAGAGAGAAGGTCACAGAGAGAAGGATAGATTTCGAAAGAGGGAAGTTTGGGAATCAAAGCTTTGTGCCAGACTCTATCGAAAGCTTTCGATATGTCTAGTGCCACAGCAAAAGACTCACCGGAACCCCGGAGAGCGGAGGACGAAAAATCAGAAAGTAGGGAAAGAAGATCACCAATAGAACGTTCTTTACGAAAGCCATGCTGGCGATCAGAGGTATGATTAGAAGAATTGAGGTTTCCAAATCTTCCTGTTAAGGATAGATTCGAAAACTTTAGAAATAACAGAGGTTAAAGAAATTGGACGGTAGGTAGAGGGTTGAGAGGGGTCCCCCTTCTTCGGCACAGGCAATTGAGCGCACGTTTCCAGCAAGAAGGAAAGGTCGAAGTAGAAAGGCAAAGACGAAATAGTTTACCAGGGCAGTGTGCAAGCTCGTAAGCACAGGTTTTGAGAACCACAGGAGGAATACTATCAGGACCATACGCCTTCTTAGTGTTAGCTCAGAGAGAGACAGCAGATGACATCTTTTAGAAGAAATTAAATTAGGCAAAATAAGTTGGAGTGGGTTGAAGGAGGAGGGATAGCTCCGGAATCGTCTAAGGTAGGGTTAGAAGCAAAAGTTTGAGCAAAGAGTTCAGCTTTAGTAGAAGGTAAAATGTCAGTTGTGCCATCAGAAGAAACAAGAGGAAGAAGCAAAGTTAGAGTTGATATTTTTTGCAAAATGCCAGAAAGGGCGAGAGGAAGAGGAACCAGAAAGATTGTTGTATTTGCGACGGAGAAAAGAGTTTTTGGTATCTCGAAGAATGTACGATTCCGGTATGAAAATAAGTAGTGAGTTTCAGGGTTTAAAGACGACGGTAATCCCTGAAGGCAGCATCCCTGCGGCGGATAGCGCGAGAACAAGCAGAGTTAAGCCAAGGTTTGTTAGGTTTAGTAGAAGGGAAAGAATATGGAATGTACTCCTCCATGCCAGAGAGAATCACCTCGGTTATGCGCTCAGCACACTCCGAGGGATCTCTCCCACGAAAGCAATAATCATTCCATGGGATATCAAAGAAGTACAACCGCAAGTCAAACCAGTTAGCAGCACCGAAGTGCCAGAAACGTCTCCTCGCCTCTTCTTTCCACTCCACTCCCTGTGAGCGGCACAGTATGATGATATGATAAGGATGTTACATAAAGTTATCAAGCTCTTCATCAAACAGTTTTCGTGTCATAGATGGCTCGAACCTGAGCTGATCTATAGGAGGCAATGTTTGACAACTGTCCGCGATGTGCGGTGGACGAAATTCTCTGATATAATGTTGACTTGGACCTGGTTGTTGCCTTAATGCCTTAATTGTACCGATAGCAACCTTCCTGTTTTCT
>SEYY01024857.1:17500-20000 GCA_009176605.1 Armadillidium nasatum | reverse complement strand
TGTTTAGAAAGAGAAGTAATGTGATCTTTCCAAGAAAGATCACGAGAAAAAGAAACACCAAGAATATTAAGGACAGATGAAGGCTTGAGTTGTATGTTTTCGAAGAAGATATCATAGTTGTGTGGAAGATTGTGTCGTGTGGAGAGATGGAGGAACTGAGTTTTTGAGGCATTGAAAACAACCATGTTTTCTCTGCCCCAATTTGAAATACGGAAAAGATCAGAGGTTAGTTGCTCCAAGGCTACCCTTCTCGAGTCTATCAACTGCTGTTGGGTGGGACGTTTTTCAAAATGGAAGGAATAATGAAGGGTGGAGTCATCAGCATAGGAGTGGATAGGAGATGAGGTGATGGAGAGAAGGTCATTAATGAAGAGTAGAAAAAGTGTTGGTGATAGTACAGAACCCTGAGGAACACCACTGTTAATAGATTTAAAGGATGAACGGTGGCCGTCTACAACAGTTGCTATAGAACGTCCTTAAAGGAAATTAGCGAGAAGATCACAGAGAGAAGGATAGATACCGAAAGAGGGAAGTTTAGAAATCAAAGCTTTGTGCCAGACTCTATCGAAGGCTTTCGATATGTCCAGCGCGACAGCAAAAGATTCACCGAAATGCCGAATAGCGGAGGACCAAGAGTCAGAGAGAAGAGAAAGAAGATCACCATGTAGAGCGTTTCTTACGAAAGCCATACTGGCGATCAGAGATAAGATTAGAAGAATTGAGATGCTTCCAAATCTTCCTGTTAAGGATAGATTCGAAAACTTTAGAGAGAGACGGAGGTCAAAGAAATAGGACGGTAGTTGGAGGGTTGAGAGGGGTCCCCCTTCTTCGGCACAGGTTGAATGAGCGCACGTTTCCAGCAAGAAGGGAAGGTTGAAGTAGAATAGACAAAGACGAAATAGTTTACCAAGGCAGGGTGCAAGCTCGGAAGCACAAGTTTTGAGAACCACAGGAGGAATACCATCAGGACCGTACGCCTTCTTAGTATTAAGCTCAGAGTGAGAGCAGAAATGACATCTTTAGAAGAAATTCTAATTTTAGGCATAATTGAGTTAGAGGGGTTGAAGGAGGAGGAATAGCTCCGGAATCGTCTAAGGTTAGAATTAGAGGCAAAAGTTTGAGCAAAGAGTTCAGCTTTAGAAGAAGGTAAAACAGCAGTTGTGCCGTCGGAAGATATTAAAGGAGGGAAAGAGGAAGAAGCAAAGTTAGAGTTGACATTTTTTGCAAAATGCCAGAAAGAACGTGAGAAAGAGGAACCAGAAAGATTATTGCATTTTTTACGGAGAAAAGAGTTTTTAGTGTTACGAAGGATAGATTTTGCACGATTCCGGGATGAAATATAAGTTGCGTGAGTTTCAGGAGTTTGAAGAAGACGACGGTAATCCCTGAAGGCAGCATCCCTGCGGCGGATAGCACGAGAACAAGCAGAGTTAAACCAAGGTTTGTTAGGTTTAGTAGAAGGGAAAGAATATGGAATGTATGCCTCCATGCCAGAGAGAATCACCTCGGTAATGTGTTCTGCACACTCCGAGGGACCCCTCCCACGGAAGTAATAATCATTCCAAGGGGAAATCAAAGAAGTACGACCGCAAGTCCTACCAGCTTGCGGCACCGAAGTGCCACAAGCGTTTCCTTTCCGTAGAAGGGGGTCTTTCCTGCGGAAGAATTGAAGAGATAGAAGAGGATACAGAGATAAGAAGATGATCGGAGGAACCCAGAGGAGGAAAGAGTTTAACAGTATAAGGAGAAGGATTAGAAGTTAGGAAAAGGTCTAGAACGTTGGGTTCATCTCCAAGACGATCAGGGATACGAGTAGGGAGCTGCACCAACTGCTCAAGGTCGTTTTGGATAGCGAAATGGAAGGCACGTTCACCAGCTGTATCATGAGAACTAGAAGAAAGCCATTGGCGGTGGTGAACATTGAAATCACCTAATATGATGATTTCAGAGAAAGGAGAAGAAGAGAGAATGTGCTCTATTTTGGAATTTAAATAGTCGAAGAATTTAGCATAGTCAGTAGAATTAGGAGATAAATAAACTGAACAAATGAATTTAGTCGTAGAATGGCAAGAGAGCCTAAGCCATAAGGTGGAAAATTCAGAAGACTCCAAATTAGAGACACGAGAGCAAACGACATCGTTGCGCACATATGCACAACAACAGCCTTTGCCTGAAAATTGAGGATAGAGGCAGTAGGAGGAAACAGAATAGGGTTTGCTGTCAGAACGCTCAAACATCTGAGTTTCGGTCAAGAATAAGAGATGAGGTCTAGAAGAAGAGAGGTGATGTTCAACAAAGTGGAAATTAGAGTGCAGACCGCGAATGTTGCAGAAATTAATGAAAAAAATAGACCGTGCATCAGGACAAGCCGGCGGCCGAGTCCTGGTGGCACCAACCCCATCACCGGAGGCCACCAACTCCCAAGTGGTGATGGGGGAAGGGGTGGATGAGGGGCTATTTTTGGAAGCCGCCCCCCGTGGCTTCTCCGAGGCTACCGAAG
>SEYY01024857.1:0-12500 GCA_009176605.1 Armadillidium nasatum | reverse complement strand
ACTTTCTATGACTTCCACACCTTCAAACACCGTGTATCAGGTCATGTCGGCCTTTGATTTTACCAGGTTCCGACTTTCCTCATGATTCTCGTGGAAACTTTACTAGGCCTCTGTCTTTTGCCCACCAGAGGTGAAATTAAAAAAAAAATAATCTATATATATATATATATATATATATATATATATATATATATATATATATATATATATATATATATATATATATATATATATATATATATATATATATATATATATATATATATATATATATATATATATCACTCTTCTTGTAAATGGAGATAGTTAATTAGTTATAGGAACAAAAGAAAATACATCCCATCAGGGACTCGATCGATCGTATGTTGCGATTAAGAATAATTAATTTATCATAACCGCCATTAGACCATCGGAGATATCATAAACGATCTCGCTTAAAGTCTTCAACTCAGAGGAATCTTTTCGAAGTTAATATCTTCGCCTCAAAGGTATTATATATATATATATATATATATATATATATATATATATATATATATATATATATATATATATATATATATATATATATATATATATATATATATATATATATATATATATATATATATATATATATATATTATATATTAAATATAAATATATTATATTATATATATTATATATATATATATATATATATATATATATATATATATATATATATATATATATATATATATATATATATATATATATATATATATATATATATATATATATATATATATATATATATATATAGCCTCCTTTCACCATAAGCTTATAGGTAAAAAAAATGAGGTCGACTTGCAAGAAATCTTTGAAAATGGCATAAAACCTTCCATAAATAGAACAAAAGAATTTCCGTCATTCCTTTTAACATTATGAATGATAAATGTTGACGTAAATATTCAGAGAATGTTTTAAAGATGCCCACTTCAAGACAGATTAATGCCAGAAGAAGAAATGCCTTAAAAACAAAGTTAGTTATAATGTTATATAAAGATTTTTTTTTTTTTTTTTTTTTTTTTTTTTTTTTTTTTTTTTTTTTTTTTTACTTTGCGTTTTTGATTGGTTTTTATGTCGCTTTTTTTTTGTGTGTTTTTAAAAGACTTTTTATCTTATTCGTTTATGAGCTTTTTATATTTAATTGAAAAAGTTACAGTTACAGTGTCTTAAATACTCTTTAATATATATATATATATATATATATATATATATATATATATATATATATATATATATATATATATATATATATATATATATATATATATATATATATATATATATATATATATATATATATATATATATATATATATATATATATATATATATATATATATATATATATATATATATATATATATATATATATATATATATATATATATATATATATATATATATATATATATATATATATATATATATATATATATATATATATATATATATATATATATATATATATATATATATATATATATATATATATATATATATATATATATATATATATATATATATATATATATATATATATATATATATATATATATATATATATATATATATATATATATATATATATATATATATATATATATATATATATATATATATATATATATATATATATATATATATATATATATATATATATATATATATATATATATATATATATATATATATATATATATATATATATATATATATATATATATATAATATATACTTATTGTTATATATAAGCTGTACTCAAGAATAGATAACATAAAATAAAGAATATAAACAAAGCATAAATTTTTCAGATCGCCGAAGACACCAATTTTAAAATGAATTGGATTATATTCAGCGGGAAGAAAATTAAACTTTGAGGAAGCTAGAAAGTAAGGAAAAGTTTGTTCCTTAGTTTTGTTTTCAGCCTTTTTAAAAAATGAGAGAGGCTACAGACTCCCGTAGATGTGAGACAAGTTCTGTAAATAAGATCCTGTGGAATCCTTGTAGTGAGAGGATAATCGTAATTTTCATTTACCTCGAAATAGTTGCAGGGATATTGTTAGATGAGGTAAACGTGATTTCTCTAAAGGAAAGTTAGCTGACTTTGTTTCTCCTACTGAAAAGATTTTTTGCCCTCTTGACAAAAACATCTCTAATAACTTCTGTAAATCTGCCTCCCTTCGTATTAATTCTGACGGATCTGTTGATAATACCAAGACCAAAACTCCAAAATATTTTCAACTACCTTTTGCAACTGTTGTGAAATGGATGTCCAAGATATTTTCTTAAGTTGGGGCCAAAAACTTTCATATTTATCAACAAATTTATATTTAATTATTCGATATTGCCGAAGTAAGAGAAGAAACATCGGATGTGTTTTTGAAAGAGAGAGAGAGAGAGGAAAGAAAGAAAAGAGAGAAGAGTGATAATATTGATATTTAAAAGAGCTGAATTTACTAAATATTATCAAGATCAATGTTGAAATGCAACTCATCTGAAATTCCAGTTTAGTGAGTCTCCTGGAGAACTGATTTTCTATTAGATCGCTGCAAATTTTTAATTACTCGTACTTCTGTGTAATTTCTAAACGTCCATAAATCTTCTATAACTTGTGTACCACCTAAATGTTGCCCTCCGCTTCATACTTCGTCAAGTGTAAGTAGTGGTGAGTCTCGTTTGTAATTCTAAATTAAACTCATTCCCAAAGATCCAAAGAGGGTTTTTACATCTCGAATGCGTTCTAGCACTTCCAGAGTAGCTCTTTTAGATGAATTTACATTTTTCAAAACTTAGTCTCGTATCAGACATTGCTTATTACCTATTACATCTGAAAATTATGAAAAAAAAAATTTGAATTGCATATTGTGCTTGTGGCTTAATACAAATGTTTATGTTATTATATATATATATATATATATATATATATATATATATATATATATATATATATATATATATATATATATATATATATATATATATATATATATATATATATTATATATATATATATATATATATATATATATATATATATATATATATATATATATATATATATATATATATATATATATATATATATATATATATATTCTAAGCGTACTTTCTGGCACTTTAACTAGACTAATTGGGCATTGCGCAGATTCTTTGCTAAGTACCCTTGGAGTGAATCCTGTTATGACTCATAGAAAGCTCCGGTATCTGCTGCAAAGGTTGGGGCAGCAATCGCCGATGGGCTGAGCAGGCTTATTCTATCTTCAATTAAATCTTTTTCTCCTCAAAATCCGTGGTTCAATGCAACTGTTCTCGTGCCCTTCAGGACAAAGACAACGCTCATCAAGAATAGAAAAGCTCTCTTTTAACCATCATTCTTACTAATTTCCATTTACCTCGAAATAGTTGCAGGGATTTTGTTAGATGAGGTAAACGTGCTTTCTCTAAAGGAAAGTGAGCTGACTTTGTTTCTCCTACGGAAAAGATTTTTTGCCCTCTTGACAAAAACATCTCTAATAACTTCTGTAAATCTGCCTCTCTTCGTATTAATTCTGACGGATCTGTTGATAATACTACTTCTGAAAAGGCAAATCTATTTAGCCTTTTTTTCATCTAATTCCACCCTGAACGATTCTGGCATCCCTCCTCTTAATCCTTCTAGAATCAGGTGTCACAGGTGTTACTCGTGATCGGGTGCATGTGATCCCGAAATCTATGATGTCAGGAAGGTTACTGGCTCGTTTAATGAGGGATTGTAAACCTGAGCTGGCGTCTGTCCTCGTTCAACTCTAAGCTCTATACCTTAATACCAATACTTTTCATCAATGTTGGAAGCTCGCATACCAATACCAAAAACAAAAAAACAAAAAAAGTGGCCGTTCTGACCCTTCCATCTATTTTCCTATTCTCTCACTTGTGCTTATGTCTAAGATTTTTGTAATTCTTCTTAACTCACTTCTTGGATAATCTGGAGTCTCATTACCTTCTTTTAGATCACCAGTACATCTTTTTATACCTATAACTGTTCAAAGGTTTTTTTGAAAATTTCCCCTTTTTTAAATGAATAGTGGGGCCAAACCACTGGTCGAAATGATCTGAAAATAGGACTGTTTATTCAAAAATCTATTGACTACAAAATTTTCTACACAGAGAATCAAAATTTCTTTCAAATGAAGAAATTTGAGCAGTTGAGAATCACTTTTGTGACATACATTTTCTTCCAAATTTTCTTCAATGGACGAAATTTTCTACTTCAAATTTTGAAATATTTTTAAAAAATTTACAATAATTTCTACAATTGATGATTTTTATTTTCATAATCCGACGAGTTTTTTGTTTTCGGCAAACTAGAATTTTTTTTTTTCAGTTTCCTCAACTTAAAAAATTTGGAAGAAACTATGTTCGTCACAGAAGTGACTCTGACTGTTGAAATTTCTTCATTTGAAGAAATTTTGATTCTCTGTGCAACAAAGAGTTTTGTTTCCTGCTTTATAGAAAAAGATTTAAATGACCTTTCCTGACAACTGTCGAAAAGAAAATGTTTTATTTTGGAAAATTTGCCCTTTCGGACAAAACTATTTTTTTTAAAAAGTTGCACCTACAACACTTTAAAGTTTGGTGGGTGTATAGAGGAGGGAAAGAGCAACATTTTCTCTCAATACGTCATTCAATGCTATTTATTTGTTTCGAGATTTTGCCTCCCAAAAATGGTGAATTTTTGAAAAAATTTCAAAATTTTCAAACTTTGAGAGCAAACAAATAGCATTTAATGATGTATTGAGAGAAAGTTGTAGCCGTATCCTTCCTCTGTACACCGCCAAAAATAAAAAAGTCCTTAGGAGAAGTTTTTTTTAGATAATTTTTTTTGTCCGGATGGCAGTAGGTTTTCTGTATATATATATTACAAATTATATACAGAAAAGAGTTCTTCTTAAGGCAGAGAGCAGGTCTTGTACGAATGTAAAACAAATTTTATTTGAATTTTTGGTATATGAAGAAGGCAGAAATTAGCAAAGACAACATCCTTTCGACGAATATCACGAAAAAGGTAGTGAAAACGACCTGAAAGGTTAACAAATTTCAACAAAGGAGAACAAAAGATGGATTAAACTAAACTAACGGAGATAATTACCTCCGGCATGCACTTCTGCACCTCTTGTGTGGCTCCTTTTCCCTCAAAGTCAATAATCATTTGAAGAGAAGTAAAAGAATTGAAAAAGAAAGTTTGATCAGATGTCAACACCAAAAAACAAACAGAATAGGATACAAAGAAAACTAACGATTATTGTGTCCAGGAGAGGATAGAATTTAATAGTGTAAAGAATTCAAAGATAACTTAATATTTTCTTCAAATGCAGACCTTTTTTGCAATAAAAAAAAAGCAAATATACTTACAATCAATTTTTATATATATGAAGTAAACTTGGCTTTAATCCAGCATTGTAAAAACAGGAGAAGAAAAAACAACTAAAATTTATCTAATTAATTAAAGCTTGTTCCATAAATTAGTTGTTTTTTATTGTTCTCATATTATATATATATATATATATATATATATATATATATATATATATATATATATATATATATATATATATATATATATATATATATATATATATATATATATATATATATATATATATATATATATATATATATATATATATATATATATATATATATATATATATATATATATATATATATATATATATATATATATATAATATTTTTTCCTAAGTCTTTAAATGGCAAAAGGAGTTCATTATTTAAAAAAGAAAATTAACAAAAAAAAAAAAAAAAAAAAAATTTAAAAAATTTTAGGTTTAATTTTTTTAAAAAAATTATCTAATTACTGCATTTTATTTTTAATTTATACTTTAAATTTTTAATTACATACTATGGATGTAGATGATTATTTTTTATTCATTATTTTTATTTTTAATTAGGTTTATTAAACTCTAAAAATGAAAATAAAAATATAAAGTGAATAACTTTAAGTAAAACACTTTATGGTAACACTTTAAGTAAAACACTTTAAGTAAAACACTTTATTTACTGATGTCGAAAAAGAGGATAAAAAGTGTTCTTTGTTTTACTTACTTTATTTTCTGTAAAGTTCACACTGGACCTTAAAAAAAGGCGGTTTCTGTAACCCGCTTTTCTTAGGTGAGTGGGTTGGGTGGTTAGCCCACTGCACAGCCCTCCCCATTTATCCGGGCTTGGGACCAGCATGCATCTTTGTTTACTTCAATATGCATGGCTGGGTTGTTCTTTGTTTTAGTATTTATTTAAAAAATAAATTTCCAATTTTTTACTCCTTTTTAAAAACGGAAAAAAGATATCTTCTCTCTCTCTCTCTCTCTCTCTCTCTGGAAATCTCTAAAAATATATTTTTTTCATTTATGTCCTACATGTATTTAAAAACGTGTGAAAAAATATTTTAAGTCTCTCTCTCTCTCTCACTCTCTCACTCTCTCTCTCTCTCTCTCTCTCTCTCTCTCTCTCTCTCTCTCTCTCTCTCTCTCTCTCTCTCTCTCTCTCTCTCTCTCTCTCTCTCTCTCTCTCTCTCTCTCTCTCTGTTGCAATTCAGTAATTTCTCGGATTTAATCACATAAATCTAATATCCTTTTCTAAAATTTAACGGAGTATATTATACCTTTTTAAAAAGCGAAATTTACGAATAAAACATTCTTCTTTTCAGTATTTTTAGTAGATGTTAAAAAGAATTTTTTAAACTTTAAAAGACTGCAGCGCATTTCACATATTCTAAAAATACAAAAAGAACTTTAATCCTTTTTGGTATAAGTTAAATGAAAAAGAATATATAGAAGTCACTTAAGCCTTATCAGGTTGGTATTATTATCGATATATATATATATCATATATATATATATATATATATATATATATATATATATATATATATATATATATATATATATATATATATATATATATATATAATATATATATATATATATATATATATATATATATATATATATATATATATATATATATATATATATATATATATATATATCACGTGTTCATTAAAGACTTTCACGCTTAATGCAGATAATTATGAGTCTGTTGACTTGCTTTCAGTTTGATCAAAGCTATTAATATAGCTTATAAAAATGATGACGAAGCAGATTTTAGTTTAGATAACATTATAAGAAATTGCATTACTCTCTCTCTCTCTCTCTTTAACTTGCTATAAGATACCCTATATATATATATATATATATATATATATATATATATATATATATATATATATATATATATATATATATATATATATATATATATATATATATATATATATATATATATATATATATTGCATCATATCCTGTATGATGCAGGGTGGTGTCGACTGCAGAAAGTTTTAACATTCCTGCTTATATATATATATATATATATATATATATATATATATATATATATATATATATATATATATATATATATATATATATATATATATATATATATATATATATATATATATATATATATATAATATCTTGATCAAAAGGTTCTCTCAAAATTCGTTTGGTACTTAATTTTGGGACGTATTTTAGAATTTTAAGAACTTTAATATTTGAATTGTAGCTTCACAGATTCTTTAAAAAATTTGTTAAATTTTATTTTTTATTTTTTAATTGATAGTGTTTCTGAGAGAATGTCGGAAAGTGATGGTGTTTCAATATTAAACTCGGCCGGAGGTTGGGAAGTGTGAAGGTAGATTCTTCTGACGAAAGGACTGTCTTTTGTTGGTTTGCAGTCCATTTCTTATGAGTGCTGAACCACTTTCTTTAGTTTTTTTATTTTCATTTCGTTTACATAGGCTTTAGCGAAAGCAGCATGCCTTGAATATTCAGCCTATTGTGTTCTCTTTTCACAGCTTTTGTGCTTATAGGGTTTGCAAGACTGGTATTCAGCTTCGAAGTAACTTTTGCAGCAGTTGTTTTCTTACTTTTCGTCAATCCTCATCAATGCTTGTTTTTGTCTCTATCGTCCAATTTTGATTTAAATCCACGCTGGTGTTTATCGAATGTTTTCAGGAAGCACAATATGGGCTCATAACCATGGATACAGTATCTGGAAACCAACAATTTTCCCTCTTTTAACCTCTATGTGTTTTTTTTTTTTTTTTTGGACATATCTCACTTGTAAGAACACCGAATTTTAATTACAAGAGCAACTGATAGTTCCTACCGATGTTATAAGTTATCCATCACTATTGGGGCCTGTGGCACCTCTTCCATATATATATATTATATATATATATATATATATATATATATATATATATATATATATATATATATATATATATATATATATATATATATATATATATATATATATATATATATATATATATATATATATATATATTTTTTTTTAAAAAGTTAGGTATAAATAGAATAATATATATTTAAATATTTATGAATGTGTAAGGTTTGTTATACAAATACTAAAATCATAACAAAATACTATTTTCGGCAGTAGCCAAGTGGTAACGATACGGCTTATGACAATTTGGGGTGTGGTTTGAATCCCAGCATGTAAATCAAAGGCTCTTGCTACTATCAAATAGTTGATTTGAATTATTAAAATTTAGAATAAAATTGACCCTTGGTAATAAATATAAAATTTGTATGAAAACTCAGAATACCAAACGAAATAATATTAAATTAAACTAAAAGTTAGAAAATAAAATTTTGTTTTGTTTTTTGCTTTATAAATTTTTATATTAATAAACCAAAAAACAAAAACAAAAACAAAACAAAAAAATTTTCATATTTTATAAGTTCGATCTCAGTTGTAGGTTTCGTTTCTTTTTTTCTGCAGTTTTTCCTTCAATGTTATTTCAAGTGGAGATCATCGTTAATACTAACGTTCCGAGTTGAACTAGACGCTAATCCATCAGCAAACAAAGGTGAAACAATCCTACAAGGAGTTGGTTGTACTTGAAATATTGTGTGATACATCTTACTATTCTCTTCGTCTTACGACTCCATTTAAAATACTTCTTGTCTCCTCGTGTTATATTTATGAATATTATTCAATCTTTTTCTTTTTGTATATTATATATATAATTTAAATATAGAATATATAATATATATAATAATATATATATAATTAATATATATATATATATCTATATATATATATATATATATATATATATATATATATATATATATATATATATATATATATATATATATATATATTATATTATATTATATATATATATATATATATATATTATATATATATATATATATATATATATATATATATATATATATATATATATATATATATATATATATATTATATATATATATATATATATATATATATATATATATAATATATATATATATATATATATATATATATATATATATATAATATATTTTAAAAATTGAGTGGAATGTCTTTAAATAATCTTCAAACAAAATTTAGAAGTATTTCAGATAAGACAAAGAAGAGAAGAAAAAAGACAAGAGAAGTAAAAGAGTCAAGAGAAGAAAGTACAAATAGATAATAAAAAAAAGAAGAATAGAAAGAGAAGAGAAGAGAAGAGAATAAGAGAAGAAAGATAATAAAATAAGATAAGAAAAATAAAATATTAAAAAAAAAAAAACATTTTCACAATCTGTTCTGAAAATTGGAAAAATTAGAATAATGTATTGAAAAGAAAATTATTTCTGAACTTAAAAATAATGAAGATTTACTAAAATATAAATTTTTTTAAAATTTTAAAAAAAAATTTGAAATTTAAATAAGAAATTAGCCATTAAATTATTTTCAAAATTTTTGGAGGAGCAAAAAATTTCGAATAACGTTATTTTCGGACTTAATTTGGTGGATTTTCAACTTTTTTAAGGAAATTAAACCATTTAAAGAAATGAGTGTGGAACTTTTGGGGATTAACCGGTTGGATCATAAAGAATAGTTCTTCGCATGGTTTTAGGGGTTGTGATTAATTTTAACCTGTTTTTTTTTTTTTTTTCCTTTCCCATGTACAATGCAAGGAATTTTCTTGCAGTCGACTCCACCCTGCATCATGCAGGATATGGTGTATATATAATATATATATATATATATATATATATAATTATATATATATATATATATATATATATATATATATATATATATATATATATATATATATATATATATATATATATATATATATATATATATATATATATATATATATATATATATATATTATATATATATATATATATATATATATATATATATATATATATATATATATATATATATATATATATATATATATATGATGGGAAATAGTCACAGCAAACAGCAAGATTACCCACCCTAGAGTGTGGAAGAGTTTCTTCCCCTTCAACAAGAATTTATGAGGCACTGGTTGGATGACTATATGTTGGTCCTTTGACTTCCCTGAATGGCTAATGAAGGGTTGTCTATGAGATTACCGCAACTGGCACTGAGAATAACGTATCAGAATTACGAATATCCAAACCAAGGTCAATAACAGAATAGAAGAAAATACTCTCCACAACAATGAGCCAAATGTTTACTATGTAATCTGAAGTTAAAGTTGTGAGTAAAAACATAAATAAATAAATAAATAAATAAATAAATTCACAAATAGTTAAAATCTAAAAATAATTATATAAAAAAAGCCTTTTTTTTGTAAATTTAAAAAAGAAAAGGATTAGAACCACAGTTAAGAAATCATCCAGAGGGACCAGAACCAGACCTACGAAATCATCTGTGGGATTAGAACCCACAGTTAGGAAATCATCTGTGGAACAGAACCACAGCTAACATTGACATAAGCCGTATCGTTATTCCTTGGCCACGGCCGCCAATATTATAATGTAGATTTTATATATTTGTATATAAAATCTTACGCATTTATAAATAAAAAAATACTATGCGACTATTCTTAAAAATAATAGAAATAATAATAAAAACAATAATAATAATAATAATAATAATAATAATAATAATAATAATAATAATAATAATAATAATAATAATAATAATAATAAATTCACAAAAAAAGTTAATATCTAAAAATAATAATATAATAAAGCATTTTTTTTTTTTGTAAATTTAAAAAAGAAAAGGATTAGAACCACAGTTAAGAAATGACCAACGGACACAAACCAAACCTACGAAATCATCTGTGGGATTAGAACCCACAGTTAGGAAATCATCTGTGGAACAGAACCACAGCTAACATTGACATAAGCCGTATCGTTATTCCTTGGCCACGGCCGCCAATACTATATTTTTGATTTTTTCTATTTGTATATAAAATCTTACGCATTTATAAATAAAAAAATACCATGCGACTATTTAAAAATAATAAATAATAATAATAATAATATAATAATAATAATAATAATAATAATAATAATAATAATAATAATAATAATAATAATAATAATAATAATAATAATAATAATAATAATAATAATAATAATAAATTCACAAAAAAAGTTAATATCTAAAAATAATAATATAATAAAGCATTTTTTTGTAAATTTAAAAAGAAAAGGATTAGAACCACAGATAGTAAGAAATGACCAACGGACACAAACCAAACCTACGAAATCATCTGTGGGATTAGAACCCACAGTTAGGAAATCATCTGTGGAACAGAACCACAGCTAACATTGACATAAGCCGTATCGTTATTCCTTGGCCACGGCCGCCAATATTATATTTATGATTTTTTATATTTGTATATAAAATCTTACTCATTTATAAATAAAAAAATACTATGCGACTATTCTTAAAAATAATAGAAATAATAATAAAAACAATAATAATAATAATAATAATAATAATAATAATAATAATAATAATAATAATAATAATAATAATAATAATAATAATAATAATAATAATAAATAAATTCACAAAAAAAGTTAATATCTAAAAATAATAATATAATAAAGCATTTTTTTTTGTAAATTTAAAAAAGAAAAGGATTAGAACCACAGTTAAGAAATGACCAACGGACACAAACCAAACCTACGAAATCATCTGTGGGATTAGAACCCACAGTTAGGAAATCATCTGTGGAACAGAACCACAGCTAACATTGACATAAGCCGTATCGTTATTCCTTGGCCACGGCCGCCAATATTATAATGTATGATTTTATATATTTGTATATAAAATCTTACACATTTATAAATAAAAAAATACTATTTGACTTTTCTCAAAAATAATAATAATAATAATAATAATAATAATAATAATAATAATAATAATAATAATAATAATAATAATAATAATAATAATAATAATAATAATAATAATAATTTATAATAATAAATAATAATAAATTCACAAAAAAAGTTAATATCTAAAAATAATAATATAATAAGAATTTTGGTAAATTTAAAAAACAAAAGGATTAGAAC
>SEYY01024855.1:15000-17500 GCA_009176605.1 Armadillidium nasatum | reverse complement strand
GTGTCGAGTAGAATGATGAAGGAATTGAGTTTTTGAGATATGAAAACGACCACATTTTCTCTGCCACAATTTGAAATACTAGAAAGATCATAGATCAGTTGCTACAAGCCTTAGCCTTCAATTAACTGCTGTCTTTCAAAATGAAAGGAGTAATGAATAGTAGAGTCATCGGAATAGGAATATATAGGTGATGAAGTAACAAAAGGTCATTAATGAAAAATAGAAAAAGAGTTTTGGATATATATATATATATATATATATATATATATATATATATATATATATATATATATATATATATATATATATATATATATATATATATATATTATATATATATATATATATATATGTGTGTGTGTGTGTGTGTGTGTGTGTGTGTGTGTGTGTGCGCGCGCGTGTATATGTGTGTGTGACCATAAAAAGCGTTACATTTCGAAAACCTTTTACACTGACAGTAATGAAAAGGGAGGGACAGTGCTAGGGTGTGTTGATATTGGTAGTCAAACTCAACGGTCATTAGTTACCAGCATGGCTAGGTCGAGTGCACGTCATGAGTTCGCTGTCGAAGTGTTTTTGACAAACAACTGTTCCATTTACGACGCGCTGAGGGCCTTTCGAATATGTTTCGGTACTCCAAGCAACCAAAATCCTCTTGATCGGAAAATCATTCTGCAATGGGTTGAGAATTTCAGGGCAACAAGCTCAACTTCAATAGGAAAATCACCTGGTCAACCTAGGATGGCTCATACGCCTGAAAATATTGAATCGTTGAGGCCATCTGTTGTCCAGCTTCTGAGATATTTTTCTATGGAAGAATGCATTAACCAAAATGATTTCTCAAAAAAACTGCAAGGTGAATTTCAGACAAAGACCTCGACTTTCATCTATTTAAAATGATGGTTGAGCAAGAATATAATGCGACAGACTGGATAAACTGAAGGAACTATGGGAAAATATTCTACAGCATTTTCAGAAAGATTCACTCTTACTTCTCTTGTGCAATGTTGAAGGTCATTTTCACTGGAGTGGCTTTGTAAGCGTTCAAACAAAAGTTTTGCTCCTGGTCTGAAGACAACCTTCGCATTCTACACGAAAAATCACTGCACTCCGAACGAGTAACTGTTTAGAGCGTCGTTGCCGATATTGGCAACATGGGTTCTTATTTCTTAGAAGAGAGAGGTGTTTCTGTTACTGTATCCTCTGTACATTACATCTATTTGCTCGAAAGCCTTTTAAAGGCCACAACTCTAACTTCCTGACTTTAAAGAATGCAGTGTGTGGTTTCAGCATGAAGAAGCTACAGCACATACAGCTCAAAGATTCATTGCAATTTTTAAGTTTCGAGATCGACTGATCTCGTTGAGTGGCGATGTTGGAATCCTCTGCCCTCACCTCTTGTGATTTTCTCCTGTGTGGCTACTTATATTACGAATGAATACTCACTGACCCGAAACCATCGACTCTCCTAACGTTCCATATTCAGTGAGAGATAGCCGCTGTTCCACCGGACATGGCTCATCATGGAACTCTTCAGAAATTGACTCAATGTTCAGCTAATACGGCCAAAACCTTGGAGAATATCATCTTTAAAATATGAATTAAAATATTATTGAATGGTATATCACGTATGCAAATTATATTAAGCTACCTTTAAACATTGTTTTTTTTTTCTTAGAAATCTAATTTTATATATATATAATATATATATATATATATATATATATATATATATTATATATATATATATATATATATATATATATATATATATATATATATATATATATATATATATATATCCATTTATTATTCATAAATAAATTAGCAATTAATGTGAATTTTAAAGAATATCCGGATATCCGGCAGGATAATAAAAACCAGATATCCGGCCTGATATCCAATATCCGTTTTTAAAATTTGCGAGCTATCTGATGTCCAACAAATCATTATCCAGCCTATAACCCATATATATATATTTATATATATATATATATTATATATATATATATATATATATATATATATATATATATATATATACTATTATATATATATATATATATATATATATATATATATATATATATATATATATATATATATATATATATATATATATATATATATATATATATATAATATATATATATATATATATATATATATATATATATATATATATATATATATATATATATATATATATATATATATATATATATATATATATATATATATATATATATATATATATATATATATATATATATATATATATATATATATATATATATATATATATATATATATATATATATATATATATATATATATATATATATATATATATATATATATATATATATATATATATATATATATATATATATATATATATATATATATATATATATATATATATATATATATATATATATATATATATATATATATAATATATTATAAAGGCCGATACCGATAAATAGATACCTGTGGA
>SEYY01024854.1:0-7500 GCA_009176605.1 Armadillidium nasatum | reverse complement strand
CGCGGAAAATTCTAAGCCAAGAAATTAAATCAGAAAAAAAATTATTAAAATTTAATTTAATTTTTAAAAGTAACTTAAAATGAATTTTTGATCAAGATCAAAACTCATAAAGATCTATTCATAAATAGATCTCCAACTCCCAAGCTTATATATATATTATATATATATATATATATATATATATATATATATATATATATATATATATATATATATATATATATATATAATATATATATATATATTATATATATATATATATATATAATAATATAAAAATAAAATGGATGTAAAAAAAAACTCAGTAAACAAGTGCAAGAAATAGGATCTTATACCTACGGGGAGGAGGGGGGAGCTTCGACCCCCCGTACCTCCCAACCCGTGAGTGGTAATGATCATATTTTTTATTTGAATTATTTTTAAACGATAGCAGTGCCGATACAAGGATAGAAATATCGATATATCAATATCGAAGTTTGGACAACTAAACTCATGCCATATATATATATATATATATATATATATATATATATATATATTATATATATATATATATATATATATATATATATATATATATATATATATATATATATATTATATATATATATATATATATATATATATATATATATATATATATATATATATATATATATATATATATATATATATATATATATATATATATATAATATATATATATATATATATATATATATATTAGGAAAGAGATTCTTAGTCACAAAGCTATAGGGAAATAGTTCTTATTTACTTATAATTCACTCCCATTATTCATATATTCCATTCTGTTTTATTATTCATTTTTCAAATAGATTATTAAAAATTCATTTTTTTTATGTCTTTAAAAGATATTCTTTTCATTCATTTTTTCACCTTGAATTTATTCACTTTGTTTTAATACTATTGTTATTATTATTATTATTATTATTATTATTATTGTTATTATTATTATTATTATTATTATTATTATTATTATTATTATTATTATTATTATTATTATTATATTATTATTTATTATTATTATTATTATTATTATTATTATTTTATTATATTATTATATTATTATTATATATTATTATTATTATTATTATTATTATTGTTAATATTATTAATATTATTTTTATTATTATTATTATTATTATTATTATTATTATTATTATTATTATTATTATTATTATTATTATATTATTATTATTATTATTATTATATATTATTATTATTATTATTATTATTATTTATTATTATTTTTTTTTTTTTTATTAAATTATTCCTTCGTTTTTTTATTTTATTTTTTATTAATTTATTTATTTTAGTTTATTAACATATTATTTTATTATTTATTTTTTTTATTGATAATTTCCTGTTTATTTTAGATCTATGTTTATTAACTATACTATATATATATATATATATATAATATATATATATATATATATATATATATATATATATATATATATATATATATATATATATATATATATATATATATATATATATATATATATATATATATATATATATATATATATATATATATATATATAAATATATATATATATATATATATATATATATATATATATATATATATATATATATATATATATATATATATATATATATTATATATATATATATATATATATATATATATATATATATATATATATATATATATATATATATATATATATATATATATATATATATATATATATATTATTTAAGATTGCTTTAACAGCAATTTATTAGTAAATATAGATTAATTGCAGAAAGGCAAAATACTTGGGCCACCTCAGGGGTTCGAACCATTGCATGTTGCAAAATGAGAATCAATATACTCGGCGTTTTTCCGCTGAAGCTATCCACACAAAAAAAAAAATAAAAATATAAAAAAAAAAAAAAGAAAAAAAAAAAAAATAAAAAATATAAATTATATATATATATATATTATATATATATATATATATATATATATTATATATATATATATATATATATATATATATATATATGTGTGTATGTGTGTGTGTAAGTGTGAGTTCATGTGTGTGTGTGTGTGTATGCGTGTAAGAGGGGTGAGTGCAGTATTGGAAACCAATGGTATATCATTACAGCAGTGTATTAATATTTTAGAAAACTTTAATTCATAGTTGGATAAATTAGTTTCTTTGTTAGTCGCGCCCAAACTTTTTTTTTTTTTTTTTTTTTTTTTTTTTTGATGAAATTATTTTCCTGCTCCACTTTTCCAATTAGATTTCAACACTGAATCTGTGGAATCAAGTGTAACATTCTTATAGTCTCTATTATTATTATTATTATTATTATTATTATTATTATTATTATTATTATTATTATTATTATTATTATTATTGTCTTTATTATTACTATTATGTTATTGTTGTTTTCATTATTATTATTATTATTATTATTATTATTATTATTATTATTATTATTATTATTATTATTATTATTATTATTATTATTATTATTGTTACTATTCCTATTTTAATTATTATCAGTATTAGTATTATTAGCATTATTTTTGGGCTCAGACCACTAATTTCCCCCCAGAAACCCTTTTTAGTTGTTTACCAATGCATATTAAGTATACGATGAATTGTTTATTGGAATTTTTTTTACTATAAAATGAATAAGGATTAGAGAGATCAAAGATTACGAATATTTCTGAAAATTCTTATCATAACTTGACTTTTCTTGTTAATATTAGTTATTTTATATAATCATTATTATTATAGATATCTTTACTACTTTATGAATTATTATTAGTGTTTTTATTATTGTTGTATATTTATGCATCATATTTGTATTTTAATAGTTATTAAAATAAATTTGATGAAATATTTATCAACAATTTTGGGGCTCAATGAAAACCAATGTGTACCCCCTTCGAAGCCCCTTTTCAGAGAACTGGACAGCTAACAAATTATTTATATTGTTTTTAGTAGCATAGGACCTACTGAAACATTGTAAAATTGTAATTGCGCTTTTCTGAATAAGATAAAGAAATTGAAAATTGAAATTTACAATGATAATAATTAAAATATTTATAGTAATAATAATAATAATGATAATAATGATAATAATAATAATAATAATAATAATTATATAATAATAATAATAATAATGATAATAATAATAATGACAAAAATAATAATAATAATAATAATAATAATAATAATAATAATAATAATAATAATAATAATGATGATGATGATAATAAAACTTATAATTATAATAATAATATTAAAAATAAACATCATTATAATAATAATAATAATAATAATAATAATAATAATAATAATAATAATAATAATAATAATAATAATAATAATAATAATAATAATAATAATAATAATATAAAATAATAATAATAATAATAATAATAATAATAATAATAATAATAATAATAATAATAATAATAATAATAATAATAATAATAATAATAATAATAATAATAATAATAATAATAATAATAATAATAATAATAATAATAATAATAATAATAATAATCTGTAATAGTCTGAACCTCCTTTTCCTAGTCATCTTTCTATAAAGGATTACATTATTTATCCTACTAAATAAGCTTCTAAAAGTTTCAATTTCTGAGGTGCCAACGAAATTTCTTCACACCACCCAAATTACTTCCTCTTTAAAAGCTGTGTCGTTCAGTCCTGTTTGAAAGGTGACTTATGCATTTTGGGCTGTTCTATTGAATAAATGAAGACTAGAGCTTTACGTCTTATCAACTCTTTTTGTTTTCACTAACCCATCCTAATCTTTTTTTGAATGTTGAATTGTCGCGTCACACTCCATATACCATAGTTACTCCAAATGTACTCGTTCAGAAATCTCCTGTAAAGAACTTCATCTACTGAGAAGTGATTGAAATTCTTATCATCATAATTCATCCATTCTCTGTCGAACTCTCTGATCCTTGACTTAACCGCTATGCTCAATCTTACTACAATGTCTAAAACACACTCCCTGTAGCTAATTTAGCAACTCCCTTCAATTTTTATATTTTCAAACTCGAAGAGTTTATTTGTCCCTAGTTCTAGAATTTTTCCCAACAGCATGTGAAATTCCGTGGGTTTCTGGCCTTTTTACCACCAGTGATATATATATATATATATATATATATATATATATATATATATATATATATATATATATATATATATATATATATATATATATATATATATATATATATATATATATATATATATATATATATATATATATATATATATATATATATATATATATATATATATATATATATATATATATATATATATATATATATATATATATATATATATATATATATATATATATTAATGCAATGTTTAAACTTGTAACCCAAAATTTTTATCATACAAATCAATTCAACAAAGGAAGTTTTGATAAAACAATCTTTTGTCTCCATTTTTAAATGAACTCTAAACATTAATTTTATTATATTTATTTTATTTATAACGAAAAAGAGAGAGAAAATAGGAAAAAAAACAAAGAGAGAGAGAGAGAGTGTGTGTGTGTGCGCTTGTGTGTGTGTGTGTGTGTGTGTGTGTGTTAGGTGTGTGTTTGGGTGTTCGTTCCAGAGACATAGAATAATGTCTTTATTTTCATTGAATACTTTATATAGATTGTGTATTTAAACAACAATCATTGACAATAGAAGAATCAATTTTCATTAATATAATGGTGAAATAATAATACTGATAAAAATAACAATAATAATAATAATAATAATAATAATAATAATAATAATAAATAATAATAATAATAATAATAATAATAATAATAATATATAATAATAATAATAATAATAATGCTTTCAATAATAATAATATGCAAAAATTTAAATTAATAATAATAATAATAATAATAATAATAATAATAATAATAATAATAATAATAATAATAATAATAATAATAATAATAATAATAATAATAATAATAATAATAATTTAAAAAATCAAAAAGCTTTTATTCAAGTGAAATGAAAATAATTTCAATAACGTACAATATAAGAATATAAATATATCATTAACATTTTTTTTTCGTTTTCAGCTGAAAAGGTCTTCTGGGGTGACGAATTCGTCCTATGACCCCAAATTTTGTTTCTTCCAATCTATTTTCGAAAATAAAGGTTCATATTTTACTACACATGAAATTTACATCAAAAACTTAGCAAATCTATTTAGTTTTTATATAGATACATAGGAAAAAAAATTAATAACAATAATAGGATAAGATAGTATTAATTGTACTAAGAATAATAAATAATAATTATAATAATAATAATTACTAATAATAACAATAACAGCAACAATAATAATAATAATAATAATAATAATAATAATAATAATAATAATAATAATAATAATAATAATAATAATATTAATAATAAATTATAATAATAAAAACAAATAATATTGATAATTACGATAAAATAAAAATAAAAATCACTACCATCATCATCATTATCACTATTAATTGTAACTAATACGTAAGGAAGATAGATACATAAGTGTTTTTTTCAGTACTTCAATAATAAACATTTTTTATTGGCTTTTCTTAAAGACCTTCCTAGGGTGGGTGATTGCTGAGAGTTTATAGGGAGACTCTTCCACTCATCGATGCCCTTGTATGAGATGACCCTCCGAGATTTAGTTAGAAAGTATTTTGCTTTGTCTAGAGTAAAGGATTTTGAGTGACGATGATTGGCAATAATAATAATAATAATAATAATAATAATAATAATAATAATAATAATAATAATAATAATAATAATAATAATAATAATAATAATAATAATAATAATAATAATAATAATAATAATAATAATAATATAATAATAATAATAATAATAATAATAATAATAATAATAATAATAATAATAATAATAATAATAATAATAATAATAATAATAATAATAATAATAATAATAATAATAATAATAATGATAATAATAATAATAATAATAATAATAATAATAATAATAATAATAATAATAATAATAATAATAATAATAATAACTGGTAGATTACTTTTATTTAAATTGCCAATTATTAAGATTTTCAGCAATGATTGTAAGAGATAAAGAGAAGGAAAATATAAGAGGAAAAGAGAGAGAGGAAAAATAAAGGAAAGGGTAAAGAGATGGAGAGAAAACAGAAAGGACAGAATGACAGAGGAGAAAGTGTTTAGAATTTAGAGATTGAGAGAGAGAGAGAGAGAGAGAGAGAGAGAGAGAGAGAGAGAGAGAGAGAGAGAGAGAGAGAGAAATATTCGTGTCTATTAAATGAAATTAATGAAATCTTTTTTCCAATACTTTTGATGTCAGGTAATCTTCCTCTGGACTTAATACTCCAAGTACTCAGTATTGCAAAGTTCTTTCATTAAATATATGTTCTGTTTACTCACAATATTTTCGCTGACCAAACTTTGGCTTTCATTCTCAGCACACGAACGAAGAACGAATAAATAATCGAACACATGAATAAATGTACAAACGAACGAACTAAATGAAGAACGAATGAACAACCGAACACACGAATAAATGAACAAACGAACGAAAGAACTGAAGAACGAATGAACAATCGAACACACGAATAAATGAATAAACGAACGAAAGAACTGAAGAACGAATAAAAGAATGAACAAATGAGCATCCAAATAAACGAGAAAATGAACGAACGAAAGAATGAAATAACGAGCGAATGAATGAGCGAATAAATGATCGAACAGATGAACGAACGAACTAATGAAATAAACGTCTGTCGAGATTTTACAATTCTATCTTTCTTGTCTTGCATATCTTTTTCCCTTTTGCATTACTCATTTTCTTTTTAATTTGATACTTATAGAAACCTGCCGGCTGCCACATTTACTTTATCTCAGGAATACAATAATACACACACACACACACAAACACACACACACACATATATATATATATATTATATATTATATATATATATATATATATATATATATATATATTATATATATATATATATATATATATATATATATATATATATATATATATATATATATATATATATATATATATATATATATATATATATATATATATATATATATATATATATATATATATATATATTATATATATATATATATACTAATATAAATATTTTATTATATTATATTACATAATATTATTATTTACTATATTGTATTATATAATATTATATTAAATTACATTATATTATATTATATGTTATATTGCAATAGATTATTAGATTAAAGAATATTATATCATATTAATTACATAATAATAATGGCATTATTATAATAATTAAACCTAACTGTATGGAGCGTAACGGTCTCAATAAAATGACTTGATTTAATAAGATATGAATTCCAGACTCCTATTCAAACAAGGACACAGTTAATAATAATAATAATAATAAT
>SEYY01024853.1:5000-10949 GCA_009176605.1 Armadillidium nasatum | reverse complement strand
TTTATATATAGGCATTATACAAGTATCTTGTCATTCCTAAAGTACTTTACTTTCTTCCTTTACACAGTTAATCAAATCTAGGGCTTCCTCCATTATCATTTCCCCATAGATCCCGTCCATCCCTGCCGACTTTTCTTTTATTACCTTCCCTGTAGCTATTTCCACCTCATCTCTACTAATACTCCTCTCCTCTTCCCAAGCCACCACCTCCCCGTTATTCGTTTCCACCACCCCCTCTCCAATCACTCTGCTCCCATTCAATAATTCACTAAAATACCCTCTCCATCTATCTCTCACATCTTTCTCTCCTTGCATTAACTCACAATCTTACTCCTTCACTTTCACTCCGTCCCCCTGCTATTCTCTCCCTCTTCTCACTCTATTCACCTCTTTCCAGAACCTTTTACCTCTCTCCCTAAAATTTTCAGCTAGTTTTCTGATCCACTCCTCTTCTACTCTATCCTATCTTTTGCCCTCTTAACTTCCCTCTTCACCTCCCTACATCTCTCCTTATATATATATATATATATATATATATATATATATATATATATATATATATATATATATATATATATATATATATATATATATATATATATATATATATATATATATATATATATATATATATATATATATATATATATATATATATATATATATATATATATATATATATATATATATATATATATATATATATATATATATATATATATATATATATATATATATATATATATTAGTGATGAATCGGATGTCATATTTTCTCATTTCCAGATGCGGATATAGAATTTTCGTCAAATTCCGATGTTAAATTTTCGAAAGTGCTGCGATGCGATTGATAATTTTGATGCGAATGCGAATGCCATCATGCACACACACACACACACACACACACACACTATATATATATATATATATATATATATATATATATATATATATATATATATATATATATATATATATATATATATATATATATATATATATATATATATATATATATACCTCCAATGGCTCACGAAAAACTAATTAACGTATAGTATCTTATATTGCTTGTAAATTTTCTAAAAATTATACCTAGAAAGGAATTATAGTTGCTTTGGCGACCAAGAAACGGATTGTTTTATAAATGACAGCAATAATAATAATAATAATAATAATAATAATAATAATAATAATAATAATAATAATAATAATAATAATAATAATAATAATAATAATAATAATAATAATAATAATAATAATAATAATAATAATAATAATAATAATAAATAATAATAATAATAATAATATAATAATAATAATAATAATAATAATAATAATAATAATAATAATAATAATAATAATAATAATAATAATAATAATAATAATAATAATAATAATAATAATAATAATAATAATAATAATAATAATAATAATAATAATAATAATAATAATAATAATAATAATAATAATAATAATATGCATAAAGCAGATATTAATTTTTACATCTAGGAAGGGAAATTATTTACTTATTTATTTAGTCAAAGGTCTTAAATGTAAGGTTTCTAATTTTGCAGATGAGATATCAAAGTGGTCACGTCGGTAAGGAGTAATGGTGGAAATATAAAGCTTCAAAGTGATCTAGATAAACTCCTTGGATGGGCATATAAGTGGCAAATGAGTTTTAATAGTAAAAAATGTAAAGTTACTCAAATGAAGATTTAATTATGATATGAATGGGGATTGGCTTGAGACTGTGGACCAAGAAAAAGATTTATGTGTGTTTATTATTAGCAATAATCTGAAAGTGGGTGATCAGTGTTTGGAAGCAAGGAATAGAGCTAATAAGATGTTAGGTATAATAAATCGCAATATAGTTTACAAGAGCAAAGACGTTATAAGCAAGCTATATAATTGCTATGTTTGGCCAGCATTAGAGTATTGTGCACAAGTTTGGGCTCAACATTTAAGAAAGGACATAGATATGCTGGAGAGATTACATCGTCGAGCAACAAGGATGATTTCTGGCTTCGAGAGTAAGAGTTATGAGGAGAGGTTGAAGGAGCTGACAATGTTCTCGGTTGAAAGGAGATTTCTCAGAGGGGATATGATTCAAATTTACAAAATATTTACATCTAACAGTAATACGGAGATTGAAAAATACTTTATAGTGGACCATGGAAGAAAAACTAAAGGCATGATAAGAAAATTTAAAAGAAGTCATGCCATCTTGATCTAAGAAAATACTCTTTTAGTAATAGGGATTTAATTTTTGGAATGGCTGGCCACAGAAGGTTATTGACTGTGATTCTCTTGCAGCATCTAAGAGGGGACTAGATAGAAATATGGATGGTTTAGGTATAGCAAAGTATAACTTGACTAAGATAAATTGGCAGGTATATGAATTTTAGACCTACTTGTGACTAAGCCTAACTGGTAGTTTTGTAGTGGGTGTTGTTTCATTGCATTTTGCATGTGTAATTAGCTATATAACATAAATAGTTAGTACTAAATATATATATAGGGGCTTAGTTTTATTTTTATCTTTGCATGAATGAAATGCTAACTAAGGATAGGATAGACCTCTCTTTGTATTAGAAATATTATTATTTGTCTTTACTGAGACAATCTCAATAGGCCCGTGTGGCTTCTAACTGTCTCTATAATTCTTATGCTCTTATTTATTTATTTATTTATTTATTTATTTATCTAATATATTTACATTTACTTATTTATTTTTTATAATTGTTACCCATTAATAAAGTTTTCTGTACAGTTGTATAGTAGAAAATGAAATTTAATGGTAAAATAATATAATTTAAATTGATTTAATCAAACTACTTTGTTATAGATTTATGATGATGCCCACATAACACCCAGAAGAGATGTTAAAAAAAGTCCTATACGCTAAATAAAAGTACCGTATGGTAAGAAACATTGTTCGAATGGTAATTTATTGAAGAAATAATACTGATATCCTTCAAGATCAGTTTTTAAATAATCTTGAGTTTGAAGAAATTTCGAAAACGCTCGCTTATACTAACTACATTTAATCTACAAATCCAAATGGAATATAGGAAATAATGAGAAACAGTATCAATAAGTGTGTGTACAACTTACATTTAATATCTATCAAATCTCTTGCGTATTTTAAATTGAAAAAAAAGGTAAAGAAATTGGTTGAACAAAAGGAAGAGTGTATAAGGACAGTATTTATTGGTCGTAAATCTATAAATTATCATATGGGAGATGTTGAAAAGTCATGTTCGTCAGAGAGAGAGAGAGAGAGAGAGAGAGAGAGAGAGAGAGAGAGAGAGAGAGAGAGAGAGAGAGAGAGAGAGAGAGAGAGAGAGAGAGAGAGAGAGAGAGAGAGAGAGAGAGAGAGAGAGAGAGAGAGAGAGAGAGAGAGAGAGAGAGAGAGAGAGAGAGAGAGAGAGAGAGAGAGAGAGAGAGAGAGAGAGAGAGAGAGAGAGAGAGAGAGAGAGAGAGAGAGAGAGAGAGAGAGAGAGAGAGAGAGAGAGAGAGAGAGAGGCGCAAAATGATAATTTTAATTTCCATTTTTATTTACTTTTCTACATTTCTGAAAATAAATATCATTTTTGTGATCAGAGACTATTTTTCTACTTGTGTAATAAATTTCAGTTAAAAATTATCGTCAGCAAATTAAATAAGATTCATTTTATTCTTTGAGTAATAATAAGGGATCCAAGGATCTTGTATCTGGTACAGGCTTTGATACAGCCTGATTTTGATCATCAATCTGTGTGCCGCCATTTCAATGAGAACAGCTCAGCATTGGGAACATTTATCGGAAGATTGGATTAATATGGAAAACAATTGAAAGCGCACCATTGTAGCGGCAGTAAAAAGTCAGGACTGACTTTGCATTATATTTATTCATTTATTTATTTTTAGGATTAAGTAGGTTAGGTTAGGATTAAATAGGTTTAAGAATTATTATTCAAACTATTTAATATTATTGTATTATTATTGTTCTCTAGTATTACCTTTCTGTGTTTAATTATAATTCTTTCATCTGTGTGTGTTTTACTTGTAGTCTAGATCTCAAGGAAGAAAACCACTCAATTACAAGGCTGTGAAGTTTTACGGTTACAATATATATATACTATATATATATATATATATATATATATATATATATATATATATATATATATATATATATATATATATATATATATATATATATATATATATATATATATATATATATATATATATATATATATATATATATATATATATATATATATATATATATATATATATATATATATATATATATATATATATATATAAGAAAAAAATTATTTACGAAATAAATTTTTTTATTTATAAACTAAAAATAAGTTATAATAATATAATTAAATGAAGTTTTCCCAAGCTTTGCATTACATTAAATAAAAAAAGTTAATTGTAAAAAATGTAAGATAAATAATTATTTAATTAAATTTGAGCTTGATATATATATATATATATATATATATATATATATATATATATATATATATATATATATATATATATATATATATATATATATATATATATATATATATATATATATATATATATATATATATATATATATATATATATATATATATATATATATATATATATATATATATATATATATATATATATATATATATATATATATATATATATATATATATATATATATATATATATATATATATATATATATATATATATAATATTACCCAATAAATTAAAAAAATCTTTTTATTTTTATATATTTTAAATTAATATTGATACTTCTATCAATTTTTATATATTAGGAATAAATGATTGTACTAATCTTTAATATTTTTATGTGAGCAAATTGACTTTAATATTTGCTCTACCATAAAATTGTATACATATGTCGTCAGCTCTTGGGTCAGTTTTAACCCATATTTTGAGTGCGCGCACTCATTATAATTTTCAGTTACATTTAGGATTGTTCATAAATAGCATGAGAAATGGAACAATATAAAGATGCATATTATATATATAAATTATAAGCTACTCTAATGCAACCTTGGCATTATATTGATTCTAAATCAATGATATTTATCGATATTGTCTTTTTAAAAAAATATTTCTCAATCCCGGTGATGAACTGTGAAATGTTCTTCAAACATGAGCCTCTTGTAACGTAAGAAATCATCCCCATTGGAGGTCAAAAACTGCTGTAATAATGGGAAACATTCTTTGCTTCCATCTTCATTCATTTTTATTTTCCAGTTTTATTTTTCTAGTAGTCAAAATTTTTTAAATTGCCATTAAAATGTGCATGTGTTTTTTGCAGACATAGATTCAAGCATTCAGCTTTTCAAAAATATTACACAAGGATGCTAATTTTATCAGAAAATCTTCGTTCACAAAATTTTCGTTGTAAGGCGTTTAGTTAAACGCAGAAATTGTTTTAAATATTTGCAAGGATTTCAATGTTATTTGGTTGAAGTTTAATACAAAAGAGGTAAGGATAAATATTAACGCTTTAAGTTTCCAAAAAAAAGTCTTTCATTTATATTTTTACATTTTAGTTTTAAATCAAGAGCCTTAGTCAAGAGATACGCAGTCAATTGCATAATTTAACGTGCGAGTTAAAATTTTGATTTGCAATTGCCTTTTCATCATTAAAAAATATCAGGCAAAGAAATGCATCAAAATTATCAATAACGAGACATCAAATTTTGAAAAAGGAAAAAAAAAATCAAAAAGTAACAAAAGTATCTTCTTTAGTATATATATATATATATATATATATATATATATATATATATATATATATATATATATATATATATATATATATATATATATATATATATATATATATATATATATATATATATATATATATATATATATACATATATAAAATTGTTAGTCCTATTTTTTTTAAATTTTCAATTTAGAGAA
>SEYY01024853.1:0-2500 GCA_009176605.1 Armadillidium nasatum | reverse complement strand
AATCTTAATTAAACTAAAGTAATATAAAATTGGGGTGGCAATCAATTTCTTTTAAAAATTAAAAATGAAAAAGTTTTTAATTTTTTTCTCCCTTTTTTTCTCATTCTATATGTTAATATACGATTGGATACACGTCAGACTTTGCAATTAATTCATTTATTAACGAATAAAAAAAAAAAAATTCAAAGTCGAATATTTTCAAATTTATTTTTTTTTTTTTTTGATGAGTTCGTAATTATTTTCTGAGTGTTTCATGTACTATTACATCATCATACAGTACGGTTTACAAGTTAACCTACGAAATTACAAATAAAATATTTAACTTGATTTAGGGTATTTTCACCCAGAAATATATATATTAATTGGATTATTTTTATTTTTTGTATTAAATATCCGCAATATTCTTAAACTATCCAAATTTTAAAATTTGAAATCTAAATATTTAATATATAGTTAATTTTTATATATTAATTAAAATTTAAAAAATATTATTCGAAACTAAAATTAGTATATAATTTTTAGTAAAATTTTTTATTAAAGTGGGTAACTAATTATTTTAAAAATAGAAAGGAAATAAGACTTCTGTTCATAATTTTTAATACATAGGATATCCTAAGAAGGATTGGTTGGGTGGCATTAAAAAAATAAGGATATCTGTTGATAGGACTGTATCTGTTGTTTTCGGCAGATACATCTTCATCTTGAAACCTAAAGTAATTCCTGTCAAAAGTACAATGGGGGAAATAAATTATTATTTTTACAATTTTTATATAACTCTTCCTAAAATGATATTTAATAATTATATTATCTCCATAGGAATTAAGGAAAAAATATTTCTGAATAAATAAAAAATTCACCTCTCAAATTTCTGTGAAAAGAAATGGCAAATGAATGTTATTGACTGAAAAAGTACCGATAAGTCTCATAACGTACCAAGTAAATTACCTGAATATAGCAAATTTCACCTTTTTGACAAATAAAAATTGCTTTAAAAGTTCAAAAATTGTTTCGTCAAAATTTAAATTAAACATTTTAAAAAAAAAATTTACATGACAGTACGGGTATCTACTTTTTAAAACTGGCACAATGTATAAAATTTTGAATTATACCCATTTAATATTTATTTAATTCGATTCAATTTTTTAAAAATTAAAATTAAATTTTATTTACTATTAAAATAAAATTTAAAGAATTAATTATTTAATTAAATATAATGTAGTATTGAGAAGAATTAATTTTCATTTGTAAATGGGAGAGTTCCACAGAACAGAGATGCCTGGAAAGCAGGCACCACAGCGGACAAGTCTGGAGTTGCCTATGTCTACACAAAATTTATTTGAAAATAATGCAACCCCTTGTGCTACGAGAACGTCATAAAGGTAGAGGTATACGACTAGACAGCCCCCTTGAGCATTTGCAGCTGTAGTTCCTATAGAAAAGAGACAAGGCACCAACGTCACATCGCAAAGATAAAGCGTTAAGTGAATCAGAAAAGCGGAACAGGTTATAAGTCGTAGCCTTTGACTCAGTTCTATCCAAAAGACAGGTAAAACCTGAGCCACTCCAGATCTGAGAGCAATACTCTATACAATGGCGGATGAGTCCCTTGTATAATTGAATTAACTGCGAATTTCTACACAGTCTCATCCTTTCTTTATCCAACTCTCTAACCCCAGACTTAACCTCTATGCTCAATCTTACATGTACTCAACTGGTAATGTCTGGAAAGCTCTTCCTTCATCTATTCCCACCTTCCTATGACTTATGCACATTCAAAAGCCATGAATCAGGTCATGTCGGCTATTAATTTGACTAGGTTCCCGACTTTACCCCTAACTCTGGTGGAATTTTATTAAGCTTCTCTCCTATCCCTATCAGAGGTGAAATAATATATATATATATATATATATATATATATATATATATATATATATATATATATATATATATATATATATATATATATATATATATAATAGGGATAGGGAGAAAAAGAGAGAGGGATATTCCTCATTTTATGTCAATAATTAGAAAATGGATTCCCAACAAATATAACCCATTATATAAAGGATTGTAGGTGATGCGTATTTATATTTCGCATTAAAATAATATTAAAATAAATTTTTACCATTTTGCAGCATATTCCTCATTAGTTGCTTCATACTTTTAAAATTAATTTAATATTGAAAAATGTTATGAAGTTTTTACCAAGATAATTTATTTGTTAAATCTAATTGTTTTAAAATAAAAATTTATATAAAGTATTTTAGTTTTGGATCTTATCAATTTTTGGACATTCTTTCCTCTTATCAGACTTTGCAATTAATTAAATTATATTTATATATTTCTTAACGAATGAATAAAAATATTTGTCAAACTTTGGAAAATTTCTTTTGATGAGTTCGTAATTATAATATTGTACTATTAAATCAGCATATTCAATAGTTTACCATATAAATTTCGACATGAAAAATAAATACTATAAATAAAAAGATGAAAA
>SEYY01024852.1:27500-30000 GCA_009176605.1 Armadillidium nasatum | reverse complement strand
AAGTTAATTGAGCAGCATATATTAAATAGTTTCCCACTCCATTGTACAAGCTCAGATGCTTAGATTACAATGACCACAACAAGTTGATGTCGGTCAGGACCGTAATCCTTCCTAGTATCAAGCAAAAAGAGAATATATGCAACACATTAAGAATTAAGTAAGTACAATATTCGAGGTAAATGAGATGTATTGGTTGAAGAAGGAAGAATGGCTCCGAAGTCGTCGAAAGTAGAATTAGAGGTAAAAGTAATTGCGAAAATTTCAGCTTTATGTATAGAAGGTAAGGTAGCTGTTATAAAGTCGAAAGAAACTAGGAGAGAGAACTGTATATATATATATATATATATATATATATATATATATATATATATATATATATATATATATATATATATATATATATATATATATGTGTGTGTGTGTGTGTGTTGTGTGTGTGTATGAACGGAATAATAGATTAGTTCTATAACCCACACACCAGAAAGAAAAATCCTTCAAATCTTCTATTATCTACTCTACGATCGTTAGGAAAAAAGTTTGTTAACTTGAGCTCCTTAGACGATCTTTTTCTTATCATTGATTCGTATATTTTTGCCTTTTTTGTTCCAATTTTATTTTCGAATTTTAATCCTATTTTTTTTTTTTTTTTTCTTCTATCTTTCCTTATATTATTATAACCTCATTTCAGGAATATTCTCCAAGCGATCTGCATAGCCCAGCAGTATATAATATATATATATATATATATATATATATATATATTATATATATATATATATATATATATATATATATATATATATATATATATATATATATATATATATATATATATATATATATATATATATATATATATATATATATATATATATATATTATATATATATATATATATATATATATATATATATATATATATATATATATATATATATATATATATATATATATATATATATATATATATATATATATATATTGGTGTTGTATTTCATTTATTATAAACTCTTCTACTGTTGCAAAATTAAATTCTATCTTCCATTTCCTGCATATCCTTACCTATCCATGTCCATGGTGATCAATTTGCTTTGCCTATTTCTTCTTCCATATCAAAAGATATCTTACTTGAAAAAAGAAATCTGATTTCGAGTTGAGTCCTGTATACAAACTGTCCTCTAAATTTTCAAATCTTCGGTATATTTATTTTATTGTGTCAAATTAAATTTGGTGAGACCAGTGACTAAAAATTGGAATTTATTCATCTCTCCACATGACAAAATCTTACTCACAGTTGTAACATCGACA
Organism: Armadillidium nasatum; assembly: GCA_009176605.1. Taxonomy (NCBI): domain Eukaryota; kingdom Metazoa; phylum Arthropoda; class Malacostraca; order Isopoda; family Armadillidiidae; genus Armadillidium; species Armadillidium nasatum. The sequence goes on along the minus strand of SEYY01024852.1, from coordinate 28,692 downwards.
TCAAACAATTTGAATATCTATTCTCAATATTCTTATAAGATACCTTTTTCTGGTGCCTTTTTTCCACAAGAACGACAGTATCTCTAAACATGCTACTAACAGGCTACTGGTTCCGAGAAGCCCTTAAAACTTTTCATATCACCGAAGTAAACCAGGGATTCGCTAGTTTCTGTACCGAATACAAACATTGTCTGCGGAACTGTTCCCATATGTTAAAGGATTGATTTCTGAAACATTTTCTGATGGGTTGGCTAGAGATTTTCGTTTTCGGTTAACCAGACCCTCTGAAAATTCTTTCCATCTATATACTGAAACAAAACTATTACAATGTTTAATTCATTTAAACTTTTATAAATTCCTTTTCCATATATATTCACACACACACACGCACACACACCCATATATATATATATATATATATATATATATATATATATATATATATATATATATATATATATATATATATATATATATATATATATATATATATATATATATATATATATATATATATATATATATATATATCGTCTATCATGATTTACAGGTATTTAGTCTTTGAAATTAACTAACAGTTTGTTTTCATTTTAATTTTTCGAACTTTTAAAACGATGAAGCAATGTTTATAATTAAGAAGTCCCTTGATTGACGATGGAATAAAAAACCTATAAAATGGGAGGGGAAAATCGCGATAGAAAAACCCCCTTTTTTTTTTCTCTTGATTTTGATCTTATAAGCTCCGCCCACTTATCTTATCAGCCAATAGTAGCTCTTCTTTGTGGCCCTCCACCAGGAAGATTATATTGGCACTGCGAAAGTATGCATAAAATTAAGTATTGTAGATATTTTTTTTTATTGTATTTTCTAAATGCAAAATAGTTACATGCAAAATACCATTATTTTAATTTAAAATAATAAAGATGTATTAAAATATCAAAGAAAGATAGTAAAATAGCAAACTATAGCGAAATATGAGGGGAAAAAGAAGGCGTGGCTTCTACCCCTCCCGAGGGAAATATCTAAGGGCAAATGTTAGTAGCATCATCTTCGTCACATTAAGGTGTTGTGTTAACGGGTGACGAATAACAACATTGCCCCACTGTCGATGAAAACATACATCAGGTTATGAAATCTGTCGACAGTTTTTTCAAGGTTCCCAAAATGTAGAGAAAGATTCCAATTATTAGAA
>SEYY01024852.1:12500-15000 GCA_009176605.1 Armadillidium nasatum | reverse complement strand
GCGTCAATTAACTGAAAGGAGTAAAGCCGTCAGAAGATAATAAAGGAAGGAAAGAGGAAGAAGCATAGTTAGAGTTTACATTTTTGCAAAATGGCAGAATGGGCGTGAAGAAGAGGAACCAGAAAGATTATTGCATTTTCAACGGAGAAAAGTGTTTTTGGTGCTGCGGACGATAGATTTTGCACAATTCCAGAATGAAATATAAGTTGCGTGAGTTTCTGGAGTTTGAAGACGACGGTAATTCCTGAAAGCAGCATCCCTACGGCAAATAGCATGAGAACAAACGGAGTTAAACCAAGGTTTGTTAGGCTTAGTAGAAGGGAAAGAATATGGAAAGTACGCATCCATGCCAGAGAGAATCACCTCATTAATGCGCTCGGGGGACCCCTCCCACGGGAGGAATAATAAGACTCCAAATATGCCACACGTGAATATATATATATATATATATAATATATATATATATTATATAATATAATATATATAATATATATATATATATATATATATATATATATATATATATATATATATATATATATATATATAAACTGCTATTTTACATTTCTTTTCTTCCTTTAACGTTTTTTTTCCTTTTTGTGAGTTTTGGGTGAGGGAAAGTCTTCAGAATTAATTGATTTTCAAGCGCAGACATAAACACAATCAACAAAAATTTTACTTTCGGGGATCTCTCTCACTCTCTCACTCTCTCACTCTCTCACTCTCTCACTCTCTCTCACTCTCTCACTCTCTCACTCTCTCACTCTCTCACTCTCTCACTCTCTCTCTCTCTCTCTCTCTCTCTCTCTCTCTCTCTCTCTCTCTCTCTCTATATATATATATATATATATATATATATATATAATATATATTATATATATATATATATATATATATATAATATATATATATATATATATATATATAGAGAGAGAGAGAGAGAGAGAGAGAGAGAGAGAGAGAGAAGAGAGAGATGACTACATAAAGTTCACCTGAATTGTGGAAAACAAATTCCATACCCAGGTCAATGACCGACACGTCCGATACACTGCGCTTGAAAATGTGTAGTCAAGTGAATTGGAAGTGTTCCCTTTGCCTGTAGAGTGCTGGTAAGGAAGTTATACCCAAAACGTCGATAGGGAAAATAGTCTTCAGGTCAAACTGTCGACACTTTTGAAAAAAAATCTGTCGATCACTTTCCTTTTTTCTGTTTGAACTGTCTACGATTTGGCCATACATTAAAAAAATTGTGTCGACTGTTTGACCAACATCGTATTTTTTTTTTACATCTATACAATCGATATGTAAGCCTATTTTTTTTTATTATTATAATAATTATAAATATATTTTTTTAGTTTTTAATATATCATTTTAGTAAATACATGGCACACGAACATATATCTAAGGGGGCTCGGCTCCCCGTACTCCACGACCTGTGAGTGGTGATGATATATATCTATCGATTAATCAATTTCGATTTATTGTGTCGACGATTTGGACGAGTTGTTAAAAGATGTTGTCGGCCATTTGACCTTACCAAAACAAGTAGTCTTCGTTTTGGACGAGTGACAAAATTTCGTTAATCGCGTGTCGGCCTTTTGACCTGTCGACTAATTTCCCTGTCGACCTTTTCGGGTAATCCCTCTGATAAGCTTGCTTTTAAGTCTTGGGTAGGAGATTTGGACAGGGAAAAAGGATGAGACAGCGTGGAAAGGTAAGTCGTTTGATCTTTCCTCAAAGGAAGATGTATGCGATTAAAGAAATTGGAGAGAATCAATGAAAGTGTAAGAGTTGATAATGTGAAAACTAACGCACTGTTCTTGAACTTTCCAGAACAAAAGTAAGGTGAATAGAGAGCCACCAAAGACAAGTAATACATTCCCACATACAAAGCTAAAAAAAAAAAGAATTATGAAAATATAAACTTTATTCCGAACTTCACTGAAAACGCCAAAGAATTCGTCGGAATGTTCTAATAAACCAAGAATCACAGAGAAGAAAAAGAAGATCACCATTTAAATGATTCTTACAGAGGCGAGTTTAGAAGGTTTAAAGTTTACACTCGAAAACTTCAGAAGAAACAGAAGCTAAAACTAGAGGTCGTGTTTAGAGACCTGATAAAAGTCTTCTTTTTCGTAAAGCAGAGTAAATGAGAGTATAATTCCCCCAATAGAAAATGCCAGTTTATACATTGTAACGACTTAATTTAGCAAAGCAGTGAGCAAATCTTAATGCATTATTTTGTGAATCCCCTTGTGGTTACCTTCGGACACTTTTTTAAATATGAAACTCAAAAAGCATTAGAGAGAAAGAAAATAAACAGCATCTTTAAAGGAAGTTACAATATTAAATAGGTATAAGTAAGTTTAGAGAGAGGAGGAGGAGAAACAGGACTGTAATTGTCAAATGTGGAATTAGTGATAAAAGTTTGAACACTGAATTTTTAAGACACAATTGATGTAACCTGAAGAAACAAGAAGAGGGAATGAGATGGAATCAA
>SEYY01024850.1:100000-108170 GCA_009176605.1 Armadillidium nasatum | reverse complement strand
ATTTCACTTAACATTTTGATTGTCAATTACCTAAAATATTGGAACGACAGATAATATGAAGCAGGAATCTGATTCTTTTATATTATGATTAAATAAATACCTTTACCGCACGCCTCACATTATATTTTTAAACTTGTTTTAATTAATTTCAATGGAATTTTTCGTTTAAATGAATTTTCCATTTCACTTAACATTTTTGATTGACAATTACCTAAAATATTGGAACGACACAGATAATATATGCAGGAATCTATTTTTTTCATATTATGATGTTAAATTATAAATAACATATCCCACGCCTCACATTATTTTTAAAACTTTTTTTAATTAATTTCAATGGAATTTTCGTTTAAATGAATTTTAATTCACTTAACATTTTTGATTGACAATTACCTAAAATATTGGAACGACATAGATAAATGAGCAGGAATCTGATTCTTTTCCATATTATGATGTTAAATTATATAAATAACACTACCCGCCTCACATTATATTTTTAAAACTTGTTTTAATTAATTTAATGGAATTTTTGTTTAAATAAGTTTTCCATTTCACTTAACATTTTTGATTGACAATTACTAAAATATTGGAACGACAAGATAATATGATGCAGGAATCTGATTCTTTTTCCATATTATGATGTTAAATTATATATAAAACTACCGCACGCCTCATTATATTTTTAACTTGTTTTAATTAATTTCAAGGAATTTTTTCGTTTAAATGAATTTTCATTTCACTTAACATTTTTGATGACCAGTTACCTAAAATATTGGAACGACACAGATAATATGATGCAGGGATCTGATTCTTTTTCATATTATGATGTTAAATTATATGATACACTACCGCACGCCTCACATTATATTTTTAAAACTTTTTCAATTTTCTGGAATTTTTCGTTTAACTGAGTTTTCCATCACTTAACATTTTTGATTGACATTACCTAAAATTGGAACGACTAGATAATATGAGCCGGATCTGATTCTTTTCCATTTATGATTAAATTATATAAACACTACCGCACGCCTCACATTATATTTTTAATTTTTTCTAAAATTTAAGGTAAATGAAATCTTATTTAACATTTTATTGGAATTCTAAAATAAATAGAAATATAATGGGGATTGTATAGTGTTATTATATAATACACTACCCACGCCTCACATTATATTTTTAAACTTGTTTTAATAATTTCAATGGAATTTTTCGTTTAAATGATTTTCCATTTCACTAAATTTTTGATTGTCAGTTACCAAATATTGGAACAACAAGATAATATAGCAAATCTGATTCTTTTCTATTATGATGTTAAATTATATAATAACACTACCCCGCTCACATTATTTTTAAACTTGTTTATTAATTTCAATGGAATTTTCGTTTAATAATGTTCCATTTCCTAACATTTGATGACAATTACCTAAATATTGGAACGACTAATAATATAAGGAGTCGGATTCTTTTCCATATATGATGTTAAATTATATAATAAACTATCCCACGCTCACATTATATTTTTAAACTTTTAATTAATTTCAATGGAATTTTTCGTTTAAATGAATTTTCCATTTCACTAACATTTCATTGACAATTACCTAAAATAATGGAACGACATAGATAATATGAAGCAGGAATCTGATTCTTTTCATATTATGATGTTAATTTATAATACACTACCGCACGCTCACATTTATATTTTAAAACTGTTTTTAATTAATTTCAATGGAATTTTTCGTTTAAATGAATTTTCCATTTTCACTTAACATTTTGATTGACAATTACTAAAAATGGAACAACACAGATAAATGATGCAGGAATCTGATTCTTTTTATTATGATGTTAAATTATATATAAACACTACCGCACGCCTCACATATTTTTAAAACTTGTTTTAATTAATTTCAATGAATTTTTACGTTTAAATGTTTCCATTTCACTTAACATTTTTGATTGACAATTACCTAAAAATTGGAACGACATAGAAATATGAAGCAGGAATCTGATTCTTTTTCATATTATGATGTTAATTTATAAAACACTACCGCACCACATTATATTTTTAAACTTGTTTTAATTTATTTAATGAAATTTTCGTTTAAATAATTTTCCATTTCACTTAACATTTTTGTTTGACAATTACCTAAAATATTGGAACGACCCAGATAATATGAAGCAGGAATCTGATTCTTTTTCATATTATGACTTAAATTATATAATAACACTATGCACGCCTCACATTATATTTTTAAAACTTGTTTATTAATTTCAATGGAATTTTTCGTTTAAATGAATTTTCCATTTCATTTACTTTTGATTGTCAATTACCTAAATATTGGAACGACATAGATAATATGAAGCAGAATCTGATTCTTTTTCATATTATGATTGTTAAATTATATAAAACACTACCGCACGCCTCACATTATATTTTAAAACTTGTTTTAATGAATTTCAATGGGAATTTTTCGTTAAAAATGAATTTTATTTCACTTAACATTTTTGATTGAATTACCTAAAATTTGGAACGACATAGATAATATGAAGCAGGAATCTGATTCTTTTCATATTATGATGTTAAATTATATATAACACTACCGCACGCCTCACATTATATTTTTAAAACTTGTTTAATTAATTTCAATGGAATTTTCGTTTAAATGAATTTTCCATTTCACTAACATTTTTGATTGACAATTACCTAAATATTGGAACGACATAGATAATATGAAGCAGGAATCTGATTCTTTTCCATATTATGATGTTAAATTATATAATAACACTACCGCACGCCTCACATTATATTTTAAAACTTTTTTAATCAATTTCAATGGAATTTTTTCGTTTAAATTGATTTCCATTTCACAACATTTTTGATTGACAATTACCTAAAATGGAACGACATAGATAAATATGAAGCAGAATCTGATTCTTTTTCATATTATGATGTTAAATTATATAACAACACTACCGCACGCCTCACATTATATTTTTAAAACTTGGTTTAATTAATTTCAATGGAATTTTTCGTTTAAAAATGAATTTTCCATTTCACTTAACATTTTTGATTGACAATTACCTAAAATATTGGAACGACACAGATAATATGAAGCAGGAATCTGATTCTTTTCATATTATGATGTTAAATTATAATAATAACACTACCGCACGCCTCACATTATATTTTTAAAACTTGTTTTAAATTTTCAATGGAATTTTTCGTTTAAATGAATTTTCCATTTCACTTAACATTTTTTGATTCAATTACCTAAAATATTGGAACGACATAGATAATATGAAGCAGGAATCTGATTCTTTTTCATATTATGATGTTAAATTATATAATAACACTACCGCACGCCTCACATTATATTTTTAAAACTTGTTTAATTAATTTCAATGGAATTTTTCGTTTAAATGAATTTTCCATTTCACTTAACATTTTTGATTGACAATTACCTAAAATATTGGAACGACATAGATAATATGAAGCAGGAATCTGATTCTTTTTCATATTATGATGTTAAATTATATAATAACACTACCGCACGCCTCACATTATATTTTTAAAACTTGTTTTAATTAATTTCAATGGAATTTTTCGTTTAAATGAATTTTCCATTTCACTTAACATTTTTGATTGACAATTACCTAAAATATTGGAACGACATAGATAATATGAAGCAGGAATCTGATTCTTTTTCATATTATGATGTTAAATTATATAATAACACTACCCACGCCTCACATTATATTTTTAAAACTTGTTTTAATTAATTTCAATGGAATTTTTCGTTTAAATGAATTTTCCATTTCACTTAACATTTTTGATTGACAATTACCTAAAATATTGGAACGACATAGATAATATGAAGCAGGAATCTGATTTTTCATATTATGATGTTAAATTATATAATAACACTATCCCACGCCTCACATTATATTTTTAAAACTTGTTTTAATTAATTTCAATGGAATTTTTCGTTTAAATGAATTTTCCATTTCACTTAACATTTTTGATTGACAATTACCTAAAATATTGGAACGACATAGATAATATGAAGCAGGAATCTGATTCTTTTTCATATTATGATGTTAAATTATATAATAACACTACCGCACGCCTCACATTATATTTTTAAAACTTGTTTTAATTAATTTCAATGGAATTTTTCGTTTAAATGAATTTTCCATTTCACTTAACATTTTTGATTGACAATTACCTAAAATATTGGAACGACACAGATAATATGATGCAGGAATCTGATTCTTTTTCATATTATGATGTTAAATTATATAATAACACTACCCACACGCCTCACATTATATTTTTAAAACTTGTTTTAATTAATTTCAATGGAATTTTTCGTTTAAATGAATTTTCCATTTCACTTAACATTTTTGATTGACAATTACCTAAAATATTGGAACGACATAGATAATATGAAGCAGGAATCTGATTCTTTTTCATATTATGATGTTAAATTATATAATAACACTACCGCACGCCTCACATTATATTTTTAAAACTTGTTTTAATTAATTTCAATGGAATTTTTCGTTTAAATGAATTTTCCATTTCACTTAACATTTTGATAGTCAATTACCTAAAATATTGGAACGACACAGATAATATGAAGCAGGAATCTGATTCTTTTTCATATTATGATGTTAAATTATATGATAACACTACCGCACGCCTCACATTATATTTTTAAAACTTGTTTTTAATTAATTTCAATGGAATTTTTCGTTTAAATGAATTTTCCATTTCACTTAACATTTTTGATTGACAATTACCTAAAATATTGGAACGACATAGATAATATGAAGCAGGAATCTGATTCTTTTCCATATTATGATGTTAAATTATATAATAACACTACCGCACGCCTCACATTATATTTTTAAAACTTGTTTTAATTAATTTCAATGGAATTTTTCGTTTAAATGAATTTTCCATTTCACTTAACATTTTTGATTGACAATTACCTAAAATATTGGAACGACATAGATAATATGAAGCAGGAATCTGATTCTTTTTCATATTATGATGTTAAATTATATAATAACACTACCGCACGCCTCACATTATATTTTTAAAACTTGTTTTAATTAATTTCAATGGAATTTTTCGTTTAAATGAATTTTCCATTTCACTTAACATTTTTTGATTGACAATTACCTAAAATATTGGAACGACATAGATAATATGAAGCAGGAATCTGATTCTTTTTCATATTATGATGTTAAATTATATAATAACACTACCGCACGCCTCACATTATATTTTTAAAACTTGTTTTAATTAATTTCAATGGAATTTTTTCGTTTAAATGAATTTTCCATTTCACTTAACATTTTTTGATTGACAATTACCTAAAATATTGGAACGACATAGATAATATGAAGCAGGAATCTGATTCTTTTTCATATTATGATGTTAAATTATATAATAACACTATCGCACGCCTCACATTATATTTTTAAAACTTGTTTTAATTAATTTCAATGGAATTTTTCGTTTAAATGAATTTTCCATTTCACTTAACATTTTTGATTGACAATTACCTAAAATATTGGAACGACATAGATAATATGAAGCAGGAATCTGATTCTTTTTCATATTATGATGTTAAATTATATAATAACACTACCGCACGCCTCACATTATATTTTTAAAACTTGTTTTAATTAATTTCAATGGAATTTTTCGTTTAAATGAATTTTCCATTTCACTTAACATTTTTGATTGACAATTACCTAAAATATTGGAACGACATAGATAATATGAAGCAGGAATCTGATTCTTTTTCATATTATGATGTTAAATTATATAATAACACTACCGCACGCCTCACATTATATTTTTAAAACTTGTTTTAATTAATTTCAATGGAATTTTTCGTTTAAATGAATTTTCCATTTCACTTAACATTTTTGATTGACAATTACCTAAAATATTGGAACGACATAGATAATATGAAGCAGGAATCTGATTCTTTTTCATATTATGATGTTAAATTATATAATAACACTATCCGCACGCCTCACATTATATTTTTAAAACTTGTTTTAATTAATTTCAATGGAATTTTTCGTTTAAATGAATTTTCCATTTCACTTAACATTTTTGATTGACAATTACCTAAAATATTGGAACGACATAGATAATATGAAGCAGGAATCTGATTCTTTTCATATTATGATGTTAAATTATATAATAACACTACCGCACGCCTCACATTATATTTTTAAAACTTGTTTTAATTAATTTCAATGGAATTTTTCGTTTAAATGAATTTTCCATTTCACTTAACATTTTTGATTGACAATTACCTAAAATATTGGAACGACATAGATAATATGAAGCAGGAATCTGATTCTTTTTCATATTATGATGTTAAATTATATAATAACACTACCGCACGCCTCACATTATATTTTTAAAACTTGTTTTAATTAATTTCAATGGAATTTTTCGTTTAAATGAATTTTCCATTTCACTTAACATTTTTGATTGACAATTACCTAAAATATTGGAACGACATAGATAATATGAAGCAGGAATCTGATTCTTTTTCATATTATGATGTTAAATTATATAATAAAACTACCGCACGCCTCACATTATATTTTTAAAACTTGTTTTAATTAATTTCAATGGAATTTTTCGTTTAAATGAATTTTCCATTTCACTTAACATTTTTGATTGACAATTACCTAAAATATTGGAACGACATAGATAATATGAAGCAGGAATCTGATTCTTTTTCATATTATGATGTTAAATTATATAATAACACTACCGCACGCCTCACATTATATTTTTAAAACTTGTTTTAATTAATTTCAATGGAATTTTTCGTTTAAATGAATTTTCCATTTCACTTAACATTTTTGATTGACAATTACCTAAAATATTGGAACGACATAGATAATATGAAGCAGGAATCTGATTCTTTTTCATATTATGATGTTAAATTATATAATAACACTACCGCACGCCTCACATTATATTTTTAAAACTTGTTTTAATTAATTTCAATGGAATTTTTCGTTTAAATAAGTTTTGTATTTCCCTTAACATTTTCGATGATTCAGTTACCTAAAATATTGGAACGACCAAGATAATATGAAGCAGGAATCTGATTCTTTTTCATATTATGATGTTAAATTATATATACAACACTATCCGCACGCCTCACATTTATATTTTTAAAACTTGTTTTAATTAATTTCAATGGAATTTTTCGTTTAAATGAATTTTCCATTTCACTTAACATTTTTGATTGACAATTACCTAAAATATTGGAACGACATAGATAATATGAAGCAGGAATCTGATTCTTTTTTCATATTATGATGTTAAATTATATAATAACACTACCGCACGCCTCACATTATATTTTTAAAACTTGTTTTAATTAATTTCAATGGAATTTTTCGTTTAAATGAATTTTCCATTTCACTTAACATTTTTGATTGACAATTACCTAAAATATTGGAACGACATAGATAATATGAAGCAGGAATCTGATTCTTTTTCATATTATGATGTTAAATTATATAATAACACTACCGCACGCCTCACATTATATTTTTAAAACTTGTTTTAATTAATTTCAATGGAATTTTTCGTTTAAATGAATTTTCCATTTCACTTAACATTTTTGATTGACAATTACCTAAAATATTGGAACGACATAGATAATATGAAGCAGGAATCTGATTCTTTTTCATATTATGATGTTAAATTATATAATAACACTACCGCACGCCTCACATTATATTTTTAAAACTTGTTTTAATTAATTTCAATGGAATTTTTCGTTTAAATGAATTTTCCATTTCACTTAACATTTTTGATTGACAATTACCTAAAATATTGGAACGACATAATATATGAGCAGGAATCTGATTCTTTTTCATATTATGATGTTAAATTATATAATAACACTACCGCACGCCTCACATTATATTTTAAAACTTGTTTTAATTAATTTCAATGGAATTTTTCGTTTAAATGAATTTTCCATTTCACTTAACATTTTTGATTGTCAATTACCTAAAATATTGGAACGACATAGATAATATGAAGCAGGAATCTGATTCTTTTTCATATTATGATGTTAAATTATATAACAACACTACCGCACGCCTCACATTA